>JBBPLQ010000845.1:0-13578 GCA_038089855.1 Royoungia palumana
CCTCGCGACGCTCTTCCACAACGGTGGTATTGCGATCCTCATCTCCGCTCTCACGGCATTATACCAAATGACGTATGCCGGGTTTTTCGTTCACTTGTCTGACATTCCACCCGTACTACGGTGGTTGCAATGGCTGTGCCCTCTCAAGGTAGGATCAATCACAGTCTCTGCGTTCATTCACCCTACCTTTGTATTCAACGTAGTATACCCTTGAATCACTTTCCGTAAACGAGGTAGGCTCAGGACTCATGATCGTGGACGTGTTGCAAGGCGTCCCGATCCATATCTCTGCCTTGTTGATCATGGAGACGGTGCGTGTTCCCGCTATTGTATGGTTGCTGTGATTGACAGGGATGACCACCTTGACCAGCTGTTTGGTTTCGACCCCAACAGTTACTACAGAGACGTCCTGATCCTGTTCGCGTTCATTGCTGGCTTCGGCATTATGTTGATTGGTGTGGTGTGGCTGAATCTCAAGGAGAAACGGTGAAGAAATATGGCGTGATGGAATGTGGCCTCGTATGGATGCGGTGGGTTTCAGGTGTTTGACTCGGTACCTTATATAATCAATGCTCTGATTTCATGTTCATACCTTGCATAGTTGTACTGACACCGGTGCCTCGTTTTCTCTCAGTATGAATTCCAGCAGCAGTCTTTATGTGATCATTGCTGTCGACAGATCTGCAGGTGAAGATGTAATCTCCAACTCGGAGAAAGGGATTTAGATACAAGCAATTGGCCACTACGATGGAAGTAGTATGGCTGGGATCGTAAAACTGACTAAGTTGTTTTGAACACTTCCCGAAGGGCCTTCGTGAAGTCAAAGTTCCGGACATCGGCTCTACATCCTACAATGGTTGAGGCCACGTACCCTCGAGTATGAGGCGAGTATGTGGTAGTATGTGAAATCTGCTCGCGTACAGACGCAAGTTTGAGGGCAGTATCGAGACCCAACTGCAGACCCTCTTCCGAGCTGATCGGTTCGCGTCTTCGCATGAGGTCTTGCATGGCAGGTAACAGCCATGAGTCAAAGTCTAGGTTATACAGCTCTCCGAGGGCGATTTTTTCGACTGGCGTTAGTTCAGATTGAAGGTATCTGATCGCAGTCTTGTGGATGATCACAAAATCCCACATGTTGGCGAGTTTGAGGACAGACTTCCATTGTGTGGCGGTTTCTGGTAGCTGATCCTCGCGTATGCTATTGGTTCTGTTAATACCAAATTGCCATGATGGACCGTGACGCTTGTCAGATATCACCAGGGAGGATTCATGTAGGCTGAACAAGTCTGGCTTACCTATCGAAGAGGACTCTCAGAAATTGCTCAAATTCTTCTTTCTTGATCTCCGCCAAGTGGATAGGATTACTATCATTCTTCCCCTCTTCTTCACGGCCGTCTCCTGTAGGGAGCAAGAACATGTCCCTGAATACGGTGGACTCGGTTGCAAATGGCTCTCGCGGCAACCTAAACAGACAGTCCTCGACCTGGGAGTCATGTTTCTGGTCAATGGCAGTTCGGTTGTGTAACTTGGACACTGGGACCTACACGAAACGTGACCGTGTCAATATAGAAGGACCCGTGTTTTGATAGTAAATTGGCAGTGTCATCCATGACTGCAGCGAGCTCAAATTGTTTATCGATCAGTCAATTGATAAGAGTAAAGCAAAGCCTTCACCGAGAATCCGACTTAAAGCCGAGTCATTCTATATAACGACTCGGTGGCTATGTTCGCGTCGGTGACAGCCATATTATACCCCAAGTATCACTTACATTGACGTGGGTCCATGTCTTGTCACTGAGTGGCATGATTGCGGTCATCGATGTGCTTGCTAAACGAACAACTGAATTCAGACGCTCAGGAGTTGTTCAAGCTCTTCTTTCTCGATCTCTGCCAAGTTAATAGGATTATTGTCACTCTTCCTTCTTCGTGGCCACCTCCTGTAGGGAGTAGGAACACGTCCCTGAGGACGATGGACTCTGTTGTAAACAGCTCTCATGGTAGTCTCGCAGCCGAAGCATCGCGGGAGAATATGCGACTACGTTCCTGATACAGTTCCAGGTGCTGTGGGCGCGAATGGAAGTTATTACGCCGGCGTCTGCGCAACTCAAGAGTTACGACTCTAGTGACAAGTCGTTGTTCTTTACTCATTTGATTATTGCCACAGCTCTGGGGGCTTTCTGCGGTGCGTTGATCGAGAAGATCGGGCACTGTATGGTACTGAGATCATATTAGGTGGATTGTACTTCCATACCGAGTTACCATTGCTGGGTTCCAGTCCCGCGTAGGATGTTTGTTCTTCTTGGTATGTCAATCACCGCTCTCCGATAATTATCTTCTCATCTACAGTCATAGGGTTCACTCATCGCTTTCTCAGCTTTGAGTGCCTTGTATAATATTGTTGAAATAAGACCCCTCTTTGTTCGGGAACGATCCAACTCATATTACAGGTCCGCTTCAATTGTATCGACTATAATTAAAGGCTGATTGCCCCTTGCTAGGCCGACTGCCTGGCTTTTGTCTCGTCTCTTCTTTGATGTCATCCCACTTCGCATTCTCCCAACAATCGTTGTGTCTACAATGTTTGTTTGTTTGACCCGACGACCCTCAATTCGAGAACTGACATATTTCTCATCAGGACCTACTGGATGGCCGGGCTCGCTCACGATGCGAGTCACTTTTTCAAGTTCCTGTTCGTCTTAATCCTGTACACACTTGTGATGACGCTTTTCGTGTGTATTCTTCGCGACCATACTATCGAGTTCTCATATGATGACCCACAGGGCTTCCTCCTCGCGACGCTCTTCCACAACGGTGGTATTGCGATCCTCATCTCCGCTCTCACGGCATTATACCAAATGACGTATGCCGGGTTTTTCGTTCACTTGTCTGACATTCCACCCGTACTACGGTGGTTGTAATGGCTGTCCCCTCTCAAGGTAGGATCAATTACACAGTCTCCACGTTCATTCACGCCTAAGTCTGCATCCAACATAGTATACCCTTGAATCACTTTCCGTAAACGAGGTAGGCTCAGGACTCATGATCGTGGACGTGTTGCAAGGCGTCCCGATCCATATCTCTGCCTTGTTGATCATGGAGACGGTGCGCGTTCTTGCTATTGTGTGGCTGTTGTGATTGACAGGGATGACCACCTTGTCCAGCTGTTTGGTTTCGACCCCAACAGTTACTACAGAGACATCCTGATCTTGTTCGCGTTCATTGCTGGCTTCGGCATTATGTTGATCGGTGTTGTGTGGCTGAAGCTCAAGGAGAAATGGTGAAGAAGTATGGCGTGATGGAATGTGGCCTTGTATGGGATGCGGTGGGTCTTCAGGTGTTTGACTCGGTACCTTAAATAATCAATGGTGCTGATTTCATGTTCATACCTTGCATAGTTGTACTGACACTGATGTCTCGTTTTCTCTCAGTATGAATTCCAGAAGCAGTCTTTATGTGATCATTGCTGTCGACAGATCTGCGGTGAAGATGTAATCTCCAACTCGGCAAAAGGGATTCCGACACAAGTACAATGGGAATGGTGTGGTTGGGATCGTAGAACTGACTAAGTCGTTTTAAACGCTTCCTGAAGGGCCGTCGTGAAGTCAAGCATCTGGACATTGGCTCTACGTCCTACAATGGTTGAGACCGTGGATCCTCGACTCGATGTTGACCCTGTTGTCTGAGACGAGTATGAAATCTGCTCGCGTACAGACGCAAGTTTGAGGGTAGTGTTGAAACCCAACTGCAAGCCCTCTGCCAAGCTGATCGGTTTCTGTCGTCGCACTAGCTCTTGCATGGCAGGTAACAACCATGACTGAAAGTCTAGGTTATACAGCTCTCCGATGGCGATTTTTTCGACTGCTGTTAGTCTGGGTTGTAGGGTTCTGATCGCAGTCCTGCGAATGACCCGAAATCCCCACATGGTGGCAAGTTTGAGGACAGACTTCCATTGTGTGATGGTTTCTGGCAGCGGCACCTGGCTCGTGCCGATGCTTCTGTTGATACCAAATTGTCATGATGGACTGTGACTCTTGTCAGATACCACCGTGGAGGATTCGCGTAGGCTGAACAAGTCTGACTTACCTATGGAAGAGGACGCTCAGGAGTCGCTCAAATTCTGCTTTCTTAATCTCCGCCAAGTGGATAGGATTACTATCATTCTTCCCCTCTTCTTCACGGCCGTCTCCTGTAGGGAGCAGGAACATGTCCCTGAATACAGTGGACTCGGTTGCAAACGGCTCTCGTGGCACCCTGAACAGGCGATCCTCCACCTGAGTCAAGTTTCCGCTCAATGGCAATGTTGTGTAACTTGGACACTGGACCTACACGAAACGTGACCGTGTCAATATAGAAGGACTCGTGCTTTGACAGTACACTGGTAGTGGCATCCATGACCGCAGCGAGCTCAATAGGTTTATCGATCAGTCAACTGATAAGAGCAAAGCAAAGCCTCACCGAGAATCCGACTCAAAACCGAGTCATCACGAGTCGGTGGCTATGTTCGAGGTCGGTGATAGCCATATTATACCCCAGATATCACTTACATTGACGTGAGTTCCACATGTCTCATCACTGAGTGGCATGATTCCGGTCATCGATGTGCCTCTTAAACTAACAACTGAACTCTGTGAAAGAAGATGCTCACCGAGGGGTTGCTCAGATTATTCCTTTGCTCATATTATTCTCCCTCGATCTCTGCCAAGTGAATAGGTATTGTCACTCTTTCCCTCTTCTATCGTGGCCATCTGCTGTAGGGAGTAGGAACACGTCCCTGAGGACGATGGACTCTGTTGTCAACAGCTCTCATGGTAGTCTGAACAGACAATCCTCGATCTGAGGGTTGTGGTTCGGGTCGATGACAATCTTATGCGCAGGACAACACAGGAAGACATACACAAAATATGACACATGTCTGTAGAAGTAAGTGTGTTTTGATGCACTGGTGTTGTTCCTGACCTGCGGCAGTGACCTCGATATTGATCAGTCAATCAATAAGAGCAAAGAAAAGCCTCAGCGAGAATCTGAGGAGCCGAGCTGTCAAGGTCACATGGGCAAGCGAGGATCACGCAGGAGAAGACGGGAGCTCAACAGATGCTCCAAGTCATTATTGTTCTCGGACAGTGCTCTGCTTATACATTATTCCGCGTTCCTATGTGTTATTGAATGCTATGTCTATGTCTCAGTTCTTGTCGGTGGAGCGTAGCTTGTATCTTGTTCTTGTCAGTGTTTGGCGACGACTTGGGATCGGTGATAACCGTATCATACATAAATCATACATTCGAGTTCTGTCAGTGCATGCATTGTCATGTGGCTTCTGATAAATGTGCCTCCCTAGACAAAGAAAGAGTCCAATGCCATGGAACCCTGACGAGTAACATGATGCATCGGTAATCATGAATTACCAGAACTATGTCGATTATCATGATTATGTACATACTCATCTTGACATCGTTTCATATGATCACAATTGTACTGTAGTAACTGTACACCAGGAATTCGAGTGGGCACCTACGTGGCAATGATGCTCCTGGCGAATATTAGTGTCCTCTTCGAGTCAAATTATCAACCTGATGGCGGTGGCGGTTTAAAGGTTTCGCGGATGATTCTTCTATAATCACGCCCCTCGGCATTAGGTCGTCCATATCCAAGACCTTCAATCAACCGGGATAAGATTTGCTCGCGCACGGTTACGAGTTTGAGCGTGGTGTCCAGGCCCATCAGCTGGCCTTCTTCAAAAGAGACGGGTTTCCGCCGTCGCACGAGCTCGTGCATGGCAGGTAATGACCAAGACTCAAAGTCTAGGTCATAAAGCTCTCCAAGGGCGACCCGCTCAGCTAGTGACACCCTGGATTTAAGGTGATCGAGTGCAACCTCGCGGACTGCATCAAATCCCCATATGTTGGCAAGTTTCAGAATGGAGTTCCATTGTACGGTGTCAATCTCCGACGGAAGCTTCTGGCACTTGCTATAGGTTCTATCCTGTATGTCAGCATAGCCAGGACATGCACCACGTGAATGCTCATCAATGAAGGTGGTTCAATCGATTATGAAGGAAGACGCCCTCCTCCCGCATCGAGCAAGAATCCGACTCACCTATGCAAAAGAACCCTCAGAAGCTGCTCGAGTTCATCTTTCTTGATTCCCATCAAGTGAATAGGGTTGTCATCACACTTTCCTTCCTCTTCATGCCCCTCCCCTGTAGGAAGGAGGAACATATCTCGGAAGACGATAGACTCAGTTTCAAACGGCTCTCGCGGAACCTTGAACAAGCAATTCTCCACCTAACGCAATGTCAACTACAGGAAATGAAGGGCGAGGAAAGACCTACGAGAAACGTGACACTCTCCATGTAAAAAGAAGCGTGCTTTGACACCATGTTGCACATAGCGAGGGGGTTCAGTTATCACAGATTTCGTTCGCAGATGTAGCTTGAACAAAAAAAGGGGCTAAACTTCAAACCCCTCTTCACATTTAAAGTAAATGATGACGACATTCGTGCCATTGCACTCAGGCTGTGACTTGCATGTAGGACCCATTGGATTGTATTTTTGACAATGATAGCCAGAATCACGGCCGGAGGTTATCAACGGAAGAACGGTAGACTCGGAGCTGTTGCAAACCCGCGCTGTACCACGGTAATCACTGTCTCCGCAGCATCACTGCGTTGAACCATCTGCATCAAAGTTGTTGCGCGGTCGCGATTTTGCAGCGCTATTCAGGTGAGTGCAAGAGGCAAAGTTTTTGATTCCCGCCACCCGGTTCCCACGGGCTTTGATCCCGATTCGATGGAGGCGGAAGTCTCTGGACTCTGAGCGCGACTCGGCAACTAGTGTCGATGTACAGGTCCACGATCCCGTGCAGTACCTCTATGCCAGAGACCGGATTGCGAGACCACCAAGGGACACCATGATCTGTAAGTGCTTCAACCGCTTCAGTCGCCACCATTCCATTTTTTTCATGTGAAATCGGCAGCTCTTTTTAAGTAAGGTTATGTACCTCCGGCTCGATGGTCTGGCATACAGTTCCAGCAACGTGAAGAAATACTACGCTACCCGTGACATCAAATTGAATAGCATGTAGTATATGGTCGGGGTTGCGAAGCACCGCGCTGATGCTGTGTTCATTGTAAATGTGATGGTAGGTACAAATGTGCCGTTCTGCCGAGATTTACTTTCGACACCCAATAGTATTTCAAGGTGGATTCCGGAGCGATGTATCTTGATTACCGGTTCTCTCAGGTCTCGGCGGCGCCTCAACACCGCTGTTCTAGCACGGCAGCGCTCACCGTTCTACTCATGCTCGTCGTTGCGATGTACTTATATCTCTCCCCGGGCCATGTGGATGGAAACGTTGTTCATTCCACCCTGACCATTCCAGTAGGCACCACGAATATCCCTCGTCAAGATGCCAGGGACGTCTCATTCGGGGATGAGACTCGACTTTGCTGCTCTACTTTCGATCTCGATAGAAGGTGTGCTTTATGGTGACCATTTTGTTGCTTGTTGCCTCTCTTGATGATACTTACAGTCGACCTCGGTACAATAGGTATTTCATTAGTGTTATTCTGGGGGACAGTGTGGACATTGGCTCGCAAGCGTCCCAAGGATGAGATTAATTGGTCAATGGTGCTGGTCGCCACAATTTTAATGATTAACAACACCATTGTGAGTCCTTAGTCGCGTGTACTTCGGCGAATTGACGCGGTGTCAAGCATATAGCGGTTGATACCTATCGATTGATAGAAGCGTTTGTCGCTGAAGCTGAGACTTATCCAGGAGGAGCGACGGATTTCTTTGCTGATATGATGCAGAGAACATTTCTCGTGAAAAGGATTGTCTACGCATTACAGACGACGTTTGCCGACGGTGTTGTGGCAAGTCCTCTTTGTGGTGACAGGTCTCAGACTCATGGTGCTTGGTGCATGAAAATAGGTATACCGTTGCTGCGTGGCTTGGCAATATTCAGGGGCCATCGTTCTACCAGTGGTATTGTGGTGTAGTACAATTGGTATGTTGTAACATTTGCGCGCCACACCATCTCGACTCACGATCACCAGCGACTTCTGCACTGTCTCTTTATCAATTAGTATATTCAACCGAAACTGACTCGAATGGACATTTCCTATCCATCCAGTTCTATTTATTGACTATGGCAACACATGCACTCAGTTCGGGTGAGCTGTTGAAATCTCTTCCTTATCTCAGCGGCGTAACCTGGCGTGGTACATAGCTTTACTGGTCTACCGAATCTTGAAAACGAGTAGCGTCCGGATCGCTTCTCACTCCGGGGTCGATACCATAGTTTTGCTACGTGCTCTCACAGACGCTACTGCTTTATACACACTCGCGCTCTTCTCTCTGCTCGTGTGCCAGACTCTCCAGAGTGTTGCGCAGTTTATTCTTCTTGATATGGTTCGTTCCTATCTTTAGTATGGCTCCTCACAATTTGATCACCCCTCGGCCTCGCTGGTGCGGCGAGTAGATGACACCCATAATATCAATCGCCTTCTATACGGTCTTCGTTCGTATCGGGATTGCGAGGAATGATTCTACTCGTGCCGTTTCCCCTGCATTGTCACCTATCCGCTTTGCTGAAGGATTTTGCAGTCCTTCACAGACTACACCCACCCGAACCGCACGTCGATGTAGTATCTGAGGTATGACATCGGATGACACACGATGCAAACTGGCAGGATATATATGGTGGTACTTGTAATACGAACACATCTCGACTTGTCCGATGAGTTTTGTAGAATTACGTGCGTCCTTGTTTGCAATGTGAGAGGTATATTTCATAGTCGTCACCGAGTACCCTCAGCGTCAGTATTTGCGGCATAAGAAATGTTGGCTGTGAAGTGACATTGGCTGCCTGGCGAAATGGCATCGCGTCTGACTACGATTGCTACGTAATCAGGAGATTGCAGGTTCGACCCCTGCGGCGGTCAATTGCTTTTGCGGTCATTTATTTTGGATCTGCTCTCAACCTGTGAAATACGGTTTGCTCTATTCGATTCCATCTACATGGTCTATTGATATATGATGTACATAGACAACGTTACGAGGATTTCACCCAAACGATCTTTCCGTATGGCGTCTTTGACGCCCTTTCAACCCCATGACGACCAAGTGAAAATCCGACTTCAAAGATACACGGACCCTTGGTATTCAAGTGATGTTGCTCTTCGTCATCCTTTGGCGCACTCAGGATCAGACGTGGAAGTCTCTGCGTGCCCAAATGTACCTCCAACGTCCAAGTGTACTCTGAGTTGGTAGCGTCGTGCTGAGGAGGTTCCCCGAGGACCGATGTAAGTTTCGTGGATACACTCGCAAGCGATTCGCGTCCCGCTAACACACGGAGATACGCGATTCCTTGGACGCCGGAGGGATGGTCCACATTCGACGGTGGGTCCACGGGTACCTAATACGATGATCATCGAGCAACGCGTAGACAGAAGAGACACCGCAATCGTACCCTCCATTCCCAGGGGGTCACATCTCCACAAAAGAACGGAACTGTGCCACGAAGGTCCTCGTCCTCCACGGTGCTGAGGACCCACTCGAGAACCCGTCCGTCGGTGCGCGTACGCCCGCCGTGTGTTTCGGGGTTGTAGTGTATGTCGCTGTGTTCTCTTTCTGCACGATCGTTGATGATATCCGAAATCGAGGTAGTGGGGGAGCCGTGGAATGCAAAATCGATCCACCCCGGATCTTTGCGCGCCCATGGGTTATCATCGCGTCGCTGACGATCGGGAGAGCCAGGTGGATAATGCGAGGCAGGGTGGGTGAAGCTGATGAGTTCGAGATAGGCGCCGTCCCCGAGGACCTGATCACGAATTCGATCGAAGCATTTTAGTGCGAGCTTTCGCTTGTTCGCGTGGTCTTACTACGAGCGCATTCTCTGTGAACCCTCCCGTGTGTTTCCCGCCGGCGATGACGCTGCACGTGAGACGTCAGTCATGATGTCAGGAAGACGCCCAAAATGAAGAGCTCCAACTTGAATCCTAGATCCCTAAACTGCCATGATACTTGCTCCACCGTGCCAGGCGGCGTAAGATGTATGACGTGATCGAGTGTCTTTGTGGATGGGATGGATCTGGACATCGTCTAGTAGCGGTCTGGGCGGTTAACGGCAGCATCAATTCACCATGATATAAAAGGTCGTATGCATGTCGAAACACGGTCACATATTTAACGACCTTGCGGGCAGACCTAGGTCCCGCCCGCGAGCGAGAAATAGCGAGTTATTATATCATTTCGCAAGAGTGTGCGAGGCGGTGAGTGACCCAGATACGTTGTATTCATGTGAACTACACTATTAGTTACTCCTGATGGTGTACGCTAACATACTCATCGGGTCTCAGACGCCACTTCTAGCTACTAGTGCACCATCGACGCCTTCAAGTTCAAGTTCGCCAAATATTACTGCTCAGTTTATCACTCGGGAACTTGAGTACCTGGAGTCGACATACTCGTATACACCGTTGCACCGTTGTATCCCATAGTCTCCTGCCATGGTATGGGTGTCAACGTCAGGCCCCCACCAACTTTGATTCGTTCCGAGTCCGCAAGCTCATACCTCAAGGCCTCATTCTCCATATCAGCCAATGAATTACCTCAAACCCGCTCATGATAGTGAGTCCAAGCTTCCGGTCGCCCCTCCATAAGATGAGAACAGCACCCACGACCAAGGAACCCTGCTTAATAGGTCTACAAAATGTCACACGACATTGATCATCATCTACCTTCACTAGCCTGCATGTCCCTGAATAGTACTGAACTGGAATCATCGTCCCTGCCAGTGATGTCGACGGCGTAGTTTTCCGAATCACTAAAGCCACTTGCTACACTCTACCTCCATCCCCAAGCCAGGAAGAACGCTCCTGCGTCAATTTCAAGCATCATGAGTGATATACTCCACCATGATATCTCTAGTTCGACAAAATCATCGGGGGGTCAATCTGGCCAGGCTGGAGGCGTTTCGAGGCGACTAGCATTCTAGTCCCAGGTTCGGGCGCAGTTACTTCCGACCATTGCAGAGCCAAGCGGGAGGGAGGGAGAATCAGGGAAGTGAACGGGAGCTCCATAATTGAGCTGCATTCTAATGACACACTGGCAAGGACCCGCGAAACGGCGAGTCAATTCGGAAAGACACGGGAAACACATCGGGTAGCGGGTGGAAGTAATCAATCAAAACACGGTGGGGTAAAGCAAAGTGCGCTCTCATTCCAAGTGTCTGTACGACCTGCACAGCATCTTTGGGAAATCCAGTATCTGGTTTCGCGTGAGATGAGTGACAGCTACAATCAACGGAATGATGATAAGTCCATGGAGCGTGGAGATGAGCCAGCCGGGATCTCGCCTCCCCAGGAGCACCCTTCTCGGAATTTCGATGTTTGAGATGTAACAATGCGACATCGATCCCACCGAGATTGAATACTGTCGATGCACGTATCAACCTTTTAATGGAGTCAGTGAAGAAAATGGCAGAATAAAAACGAATGCGATGTAACGGTGAACAAACCGGACGCTGATGGTACGCGTTTCGGACAAAACATCACTGGATATGGTGCGCATGAAGAATGCAAAAGAGCTGCGGAACATGAAAACGAACGATAGTGACCATTGAGCATTGGTCTAAGTCGAGAGGCAGGTAAGACACGTTCCAAGGACAGGGCTGAGGTAATGATGCGATGGAGCGAGCCCTTGGGAAAACTCGATATGCAGCATATCTGGATTGGATCCAACCGCACCTTCTGACTATCTTTGAAATAGCCTTAGGGACGATAAAAATCGTGCTGGTATGAGAAACGGGGGGCCAGAGTTGGAAGGTCCGTGTGGCGTGGGTTGATGCGAGCCCACATCCACGCCCTCATCCCTGTGTCGTCCTCGCATCCATTCAAGATGTTTTCGAGATTGAGTCGAATACTGGCACGAAAAAGAGGCGAGCAAACGGCAAGGATAATCGAAAGAACGATACTGATGAGAGGTCAGAACCAAATGAGGGTGGTGAGTCCAAGGGCAAGCAAAAGCAAGAGAGGCTCAGCCGAGGTGGCCAAGAAAAGGCGATCCAGGGCACGTCACTAACTGGAATCCATCTAAATAGTGCCTCCGTCGGGAAGGTAATCAAGATCACTGATCGACGTGGGATACGTCAGTCGACGGCTTCGAGGCACGAGGTGCCGGCGACGGGTTTTCGGGCTCCGACGTCGGGCGCATACAAAAGCATCTGCGATGATCTACGCAGATGCTTTCGCATCTTGCTCCGCTCCCCTGACGTCGGCTGGGGTTCGCGGTCTTCTTTTCTCGCTTAGATAGTCTCTCTTCCTTCGCCCTTGCTGCCCTCATGGCCCCTGCTCGTCGTTCCGCTCGCAGCCGCTCTGCCCTCCCGCCTGCCTCATCGGCGTCGGTTGGGGATCCGGCTGATCCCATCGTGGATGACGGTTCCCTTTCTCCAATTCCTCCTGATGACATTGAACCGTCCTCTCCCATTTCACCCCCTCCTGACGATCCGGTTGGGGTTGGCAACCCTGTAGTTCCTGTCGCGTCCTCGCCGGGTCGGGTCGGTCTGGAGGAAGCGGCAGCCCTCCTGGAAAACATTCCCGGTGTCACTTTGGTACCGCCCTCCGAGGAGGGTGGCCCGTCCCTTGCCCGGGCACTCCTTACCCCACCAACTCTCAAGTCCTCTTGCCCCCGCCCTAGTGGGTCCCCCGGAACTCATTCAGTGCCCCCAAAGAAGAAACGGGACAAAGGTAAACTTCGGGCCATGGACCCGTCGTCCCCTGGGGATGGGACTGGGGAGGCCGAGGTGATCCCTTCCATTCGGATCCCGGCCCACCACCCCCCACTAGCAGTTGTTTTGGGGCGCCTTGCAGCACAGCCACCCCCCGTTCCGGGTCCTGCGGCATCAGACCTGTACAAATTGACCATCTTCTCGGTTGCAGCACAAGGTAAAGAACTGGTAGGTTCTCTGTCTCTATGCAGGAGCGTAGGATACTTCCTCTCTTGGAGAAGTATGCGCAGGTATAATCAAGTAGAGACTTACTTGAGGAGACTTGTGAGCGAAGCAAGAGTGATTGCGGTAGAGTAGAGAGTAGATTTCTAACTGAGGAGAGCGAGTGTGAGGGAGCTCTCCTCTTATATACCATACAGGATTGTATGTATCTGTTTGGACTGGTCCATGCACAGTCCTGTCTTTCTACCTAATAAGGAAGAAGAGTATGCAATGGAATTGCACTATCTGTCATACATGTTTAGTAAGTATCCGATAGGATCGATAAGTGAGTCATATAAGATGACTCATAGTATGACGTATGAATAGCGAATGATTATCCAATATGAAAATGAATAATTAAGATATCAGTGGTATCAGGATAAGAATATCTTGAATAAGAAATACCACTTGATATTTGACACAAGGGACAGACCTCAGAGCTCCGGGAGTCATTCCCCACCTTCACAAGGTTCTTGCAGAGGTTGCTCCAGGTGTGGACTTCTCCGACTTGTTGGTAGCTCCGTCCACTCCCCCTCCTCTAGGTGAGCATTCTCTCCTTACGACGCTTTCCCCATCGCTGCCCCTCTC
>JBBPLQ010000846.1:0-13576 GCA_038089855.1 Royoungia palumana
GAGGCTTAGAATGTGAAGTTAGAGTCTGGATTGAATATAGGTTCTGGACTGAACACTAGTTCAATGTCTGATAAGATGGCATGAAAGGTATCTGATAGGATACAATCATAGGGGTCAAAGATAGGGTTTTTGGAGGTGTTTGTAACACCATGCAGGCATTGCATGCAAGTAGCAACCTAGTCTGTGTGTATCTCCTGTTTATGTATGAATGGCAGGGTTCCACTTTTTATACTACATGATTACCTATTATTTTTATTCTATTCTATTTTTTGTAGTGTGAACATTTACCACTGTCACATTATGGGGGCCATCTGTGACTCAACTCATCAAACTAGAATCAGTGCTCAAACAAGGACAATAGCAGGTAGGTATGTATTTACAGATTAGAGAGCAACTTTATGTATAGAAATAGTCTAGGAACGGAAACACGATCCTCTGGCACCGTGTGGTAACTCACAACGAAGATATCATCGATTGTACCCAGGCATTGCCCTCTATGCGTGGTCGGAATGTCTCGACGCACCGACGGAGCTCTTCAAGCTGTGCGTCTGTGGAGGCATCCTCCATGACAACGTCATCACCATCCATGCCCGGGCAAGACTCAACCCAGGTTCGGAGGAGCTTTTCGACGATCTGGATGCCCTCCTCCGTCACCTCCTCCGAGTGCTGAGGCTCAGCGTGCTGGCCCACCGCAAAGTCCTCGAGTTCGTCCGCCTTGCGCTTGGCCAACTATGACGGGATCAGACGATACATTCGACAAGCCAGCGCAAAAAAACATACCTTGACGACGTTTTCAGGGAAATTCGCCAGCTGAGCAACGTGAATACCGAAGCTCTGGTCCGAGACACCTGAGATACCAAATCAACGACCATCCAGTCATGGCAAACTGCGGAACGAGCGCATACCGGGCTGCACCTTGTACAAGAGGGTGATATCCCTTTCCTGCGACCCCTCTTCCTGCCCAACGTGTGCGACGACGTGCAAGTTCTTCACGTGGGTGATCTCTTGATCGAGCGCTGTTAACTCGTGGAAGTGCGTGGCAAAAAGACAGAAAGCCCGAATTTTTGAAGCAATATGTCTGTCAACGGATGCGTATCAGCGCACCGTACAATCGGGGTAAAGAAGTACATACTCTGAGATTGCCCACGCGAGACCAAAACCATCGTAAGTCGAGGTCCCTTTGGTTCAATATTGAGCACGGGAGGTGGCCACCAGAGAATGTAGTATGCTCACCTCTCCCCAATTCATCAATGATGATTAACGAATCCTTGGACGCGGACTGGGGCGGGTCAATCCTCAATGACATGCAAGCGGGAGAGACCACCTACCCTCAGAATCGACGCTGTTTCAAGCATCTCAGCCATAAAGGTGGACACGCCTTTCAATTGTGAATCGCCAGCGCCGACACGGCATAGAATAGAGTCGAATATAGGAAGAGAGGCCTCAGAGCAAGGAACGAAGCACCCTGTCTGAGCCATAAGAACTATCACGCCGACCTAGAAGTCGTTCAGTTCGCCCGAATTCCTCGCTCATGCATTATCCTCACCTGTCGGATGTATGTACTCTTTCCACCCATATTAGGCCCGGCTATAATAATGATCAGCAGAGCCCATGAAGCCAGAGATCAACCGTACTAATAATCAGGAATTCACCCTCTCCTTTGACCATTTCGACGTCGTTAGGAATGAAACTAATCTCGTCTTGGACCTCGAGGCAAGGATGTCGTGCATCTTTCAGCACAAGACCACTCTCCCCTTCATATCGTAGCCTGGCTTAGCCCTCAGACTGAGGAATGGTCAGCAGCTTACCTTTCTCAAATACGTTAGGCTTGACATAAGGTTCTGGGGCGTTCACTGAAACGTGTGCAAAGCTAGCAGCAACATGTTAGGATAGGTTTGATCAAATAATGGGAAACGAACCTGACGATGACGTCCAAATGCGCGAGGACATGATCCAACTTCTCCAAAACAGGAGTGTAGGTTGCTGTACATCGTTAGTCACCAGACTCCATAAACAATGGATACTCACAAGCAATGTTGACAACTTCCTTGACCAAACTGGACTGGGTACGTTGATATTCTTGGTTTGCCTCTTGATAATCTACCGCGAGACCTTTCAACGTCTTGGTCGTAAAGTACACGCCGGATTTGACCGTTCCAATTTCGAGGTATTTCTTGCCCTTCCCAATGACTTTTGCATCCTAGAAAATCAAATTAGTCCAATCAATGTGCCGGATGAGAACATGGGCCAAAAAGCATACATTCTTAGTTACCCTAAAGCAATATCCGTACGTCGACGAATTTTCCAAGTGCAGCTTCTTGTCAAGATCGAGCCCGAGGTCCTTTCCAACCGCTCGGTGCTCGGCGTCCAATCCATCCCTCGCCTGGTTGGTCAAATTACTGTTTTCATCCGAACCCATAGACGACGACGTACCTCCATAAGTTTGGCAGCCAACCTTTGCAAGCCCTCGTCGTATTCGGGTTTAATTGTGTATGTATGGGTTTCGAGCGAAGCGAGGTCGAGTGTTGTCTCCACCATGTCAGAATATTTGGAAAGATTGTCAGAGAGCGCCTTTGGGTGATATCAATGCACCTATTAAATCTTGATGAAATCAGGTTGAAAGGACGTACTTTGAATGCTTCTATATACATCTCCTCTACAAGTTTTCTGTGCGCTTCACGATCGTGTTGGGTATCCTCGAGGGTTTCAAGCAGACCCGGCAGCTGCGAATAGTCAATACTCGGCATGAAGAACCCGGACACGCATCACCTTCACTACCACCTGATAAACACGAACCACATCCTCGAGGGACGCGACACCTTTCTTGAATCGTTTACTCAAGCGGTGAAGATCGGGCATTAGCTTGAGATAGTCCTCCTAAGGCTAGTTCACGCCAAAACGCAAACTGACAAGCATTCCCACTTGCCTGGAGGGCACGTCTTGTGCCTGAATCATTGACAAAGGTCTCTACCAGGTCTTGTCGCTTTCCTGTGCAGTCGACATTCCAACACATATTCCAAGTGTATTAGACTGGATCTCAGACTTACGAATCTCGTGCAAGTTGACGAGGGGCTGTTTTAACCAAGTTGCAAGCAATCTGGTACCCTGTGCGGTTTTGCACTTGTTGAGAAGTCCCAACAGCGTAGACGACTTGTTGAGGCTACCCTGCGGACGATCAGCGCGTGGGGGAGCAGGACAGGGAGGATGGCACCGACTCCCGCTCCGAAATCGACCAGTGCGAGTGCCCTCACGGAACTGGCGTCTAGCCGCATATATTGAGCGAGATCATGAGTTTTCAAGGTGTATGCGCCATGATTCGCAGAGTCTGAAAGGAGAGCGAGGTAAGTGACGAGCGCAGATAAGGCGCCAGGTGCAGGGACAGCTATTTCCGGTATAAGCGGACCGTCGCAGAGAAGCAAAAAATGCATACTGCTGGACCTTGAGGTGTCTTCCGCCTCTTCAGAGCCAGTCAACTTTTTGATGTCCTCGAGAATGTTCTTCGTTGTAAACTCGCCTGTGTATGGACGAGTCAGCAGGGAGAGAGATTGTACAAGGCAGCGTACTAGGTTTTCGTTCTGTGACGACGACACTGCACCTATCGAGGACCGCTTTGAGCTTGTTGAGCTCGATATCGCGGTCGGTAACGCCAGATGCAGTGCCTGTAGGTATGATCGCCTCTTTGACTGAGAGCTGGATGATGAGCGACTGCACGGTGCGTCAGGTCAGACCGCGACGCAGCACCGGTGGACACACCTCTGCATTCGAAAAGAGGTCATTGTCCACAAATTCGGCGACGCCTATTTCGCGCACGCTGGTGTCGGCGTAGGCAATGCTGACATGTTTCGTCTTGGCCTTTTCGCCGCTGGAGGCGATTTTGATGGCAACGACGATGGGTGCAGAGAGGACGTCCGAGTTAGCGAAGAGGAGGTCCTCGACTGCTTGGAGGTTCCCTGGGGACGCCTAGACCACGTGTCAGCGCGCGTGCAAGAGGTGACGCGTCGACGTGCCTCTTTCTGCAGCACGAACTTGGTGGCCTTGCGCCCCTGACCGGGTGCTGGGGCCCAAATCTCGACGCGAAGCTGCTTGACGGTGAGCGCCTCGCGCAGGAAGTTGTGGCCAAGCGTGTAGTTGAGGGTGACGCTCGGAAGACCGGCCGTCTTGCCCCCTGCGCCGAGATACTTGATGACCGAGTTGGTGCGGAAGACGTGCGACGCGACGAAGAGCGCGTCGGGTCCGTGCACGGAGTAAAAGTCGTTGCGGTCGAAGAGACGGACGAGGCCGTCGTCTGCCGGCGTCTTCTTTGGCAGCCGCGAGAAGAAGCCGACGAAGCCGGGGTCGATGTCCTCCGTCTCCCGCTCTTTCTCTTTGCCGTACATGACAGACATGCTCGACGCGGTGTGACATCCCGTGACAGCCTGTCACTCTCCTTCTGCGATGGTCGAGCTCGTCGACGCACCCGTCAGCGTCGCCGCCGTCCGCGTCCACGGCGCCGACAACACGAGCCGCACATTTCTCGACTGGCTCATCGCGCCCCACCTCGTCGTCGTGCCCCACTCCACCTTCAGGGACGTCGTCGACACCACCGCCGCCATCTCGCGCGCACTCGCCGCCACCGGTCTCTTTCGCGCACACTCGGTTCGCATCGAGCCCGCCCAAAACGGGTCCGACGCACACGTCGACCTCGTCTACAACGTCCGCGAGCGCGGCCGGTTCTTCGTCAAGACCAGCACGTCGCTCGGAGACGGCGAGGGCAACGCCGCACGTATCCCGTCCTGTCGTGTGCCGCATACTCCTGACGCTCCTTTTAGTCCCTCGAAGGCCGTCTGACGAACCTCTTTGGCCACGCAGATGTCCTCTCCCTCAATGCCTCGCTGGGGACCAAGACCAAACGCGCATTCGACGCGTCGCTGTTGTTCCCCGTCACCCCCGCCATGTCCTCGCACGCTTTTTTCTCCCTAGTCGGCACCGAGCGTGAGCTCGGCCCACAGGGCGGCGGGGGCAGGGAGGAACGCATGGCTTTCAAGGCTGGCCTCAGACAATGCGCCCTCGGCATCCCGATCCCGGGCAATGAGTTGGCCGCCGAGCTTGCTTGGAGGTGTATTGGCTCTCTCAGCGACGACGCTGGTATCAGGTATCCCCGACGCACGTCTCTTACTTCGCCCCTTGTTCACCCATCGTCAGCATCCGTCGGTCTGCCGGCCCCGCTGCCAAGGCGTCTCTATCCCACACGTACACCCGAGACACCCTCGATGACCCTGTCATGCCCACCTCTGGCTCCTTATTCCGAGCCGTCAATGAGTTTGCTCTCACCAATAAGCTTGATGCCTTTGTTCCACCGTCTTCCAGTTCGAGCCAAAGCCTCCTCGGAGCTGGCAGCAACGTGTTTTGGAAGACGGAAACACTTGGCAAGACAGGGTGGTCGTTGACAAGGGGACTGGCAAGTCGTACTCACAACACCATATACCGCACACGACTTATCGGCACTGTAGACCCTCTCTCTGACAGGTCGCGCAGGCTTCCTCCGAGTGTTAGCAGGCGATCCGAGCACGCTCCACTACTCGGATAAATTTCAACTCGGTGGGCCCCTCAGTGTGAGGGCATTTGGGCCAGGAGGCATGGGTGGTCACGAAGGATGTAGGTCATCCTTCACCGCTCAATCACCGACCATGTCACTGATAAGTTTGCAGCGACGTCCGTCGGTGGGGAACTTTACTACTCGCTTGGACTATCAATGCTGGGCAACATTCCCAGACGACCCGAGTGGCCGACCAAGTTGCACGCTTGGGTCAATGTTGGGAGACTACAAGGGATCAGTGGATGTGCGTCGCTTTTAGTATTTTTCACATCCTCAGACTCACCGTGAACACAGTCGCTCCTTCCCAATCCATTCACACAGCACTGACGCAACCCTCTATAAGTGTTGGATTAGGTCTCGTGTACCGTTTCGATACCATCCGAGCCGAAGTCAACCTGGGAGTCCCTCTCATCGCCGCCAAGGGAGAGGTACTAAAGCGAGGACCACAAGTAGGCATCGGCATAGAATTTCTGTAGACTGTTTCGAACATGTGCAACACTGGATGTTTCCGCGCCGAGACCATGTTCTGCTTTGAGCAAGCCACTACCACCACGACATACATACTTCACACTACCAAACTGTAGAACCACATAGACACACCTCGACAGAGAGCGTTCCATTGGAACTCTGCGAAGTTTTGACGGACGGGTTAGGTATTCATGGCAATGCACACCTCTGTGAAAGTGCCTTTAACGTCCCGTGCAACAGACCGTGAATAGAATAAGCGTGCAGTAACCAAAACCGTCCGTACACACCTAAGACTTTAGCGTATTCTCGTGATTCCTTATTGGTACCCACCTAGATCAAATCAGCAGTACCTGGGCCGTTCAGACACACGCATGCCACGATTCTATTCAAACAACTTGTGCAAGACGACCGCCCGCTCCTTGGCTATGGGCACGCACTTTTCCAACGATCCGGTACCTTGGGAAGCCAAGACCTCCTGTTCACCAGCATCGTTTTCGCCCACCGTTCCCCGTTCGACGCTAACGATGCCTCCCTCTACGTCCACGACGACCGTGACCGTGGAGGTGAGCAAGGACTCTTCGAAGGACGTCGGATCCACCAAGAGCGTGGGCGTGCTGCAAGATCCAAGTCAATGGGCACGTCCCAGACATCGCGAGAGCGGATCACCTTCCACCGACACACCCAAAGCTGAGCCCGACGACGCGACGGTCCTTGTTGAGAGACAGAGGGGTGCGGATCGTCCGACTGCACGTGGTCAAGGACGCGTCCGGGTCGAACGTGGCCTCTGGGAGCGTCGCTAGCCCGTACGTCAACCATGCACGGTTCGGCAAGACGTGAGGGTAGACGCACCGTTCCCCAATGCAGCCATGATGGCGACGAGCGTTGCATCGAACGCGTTTCCGTCGTAGTTGAGACATGTCGCGTCGATGTACAGACACCATACTGCCCGACCGGACGAGATGCAGAGCGTGTTCAGCGGTAATACGTTTGACCTAGACGTCGACTCGAACCATCACTACGCGCGCGAGCGTCCTGGCGAGACGCACCTGACGAGCACGTCGTTGAGTCTCTCGGACAGCACCTGTGCCTCTTCGGACGGTGGACCCGGTTTGAACTTGGGCGAACACAGCGCGGGGAGGTCGACGTTGGGGACTGTGTGGGGTGACGAGCGGGTTTTGGATGGACGGACGCATCGGGCTTACCTACGAACCCGAGATCTGGCGCATCCAACTCTGGTTCTGCGATCTCGGCCTTGATCCCACACACGACGATGGTCTTGCCCATCCGTACGAGCGCCGAACCGTCGGCCGTCGATATGGATCCTGGCGACGACGGTCGGCGAAAAAAAAAAAAAAAAGGATACAAGTAGCGATGGTACGCACCGACGTTGACAAAGACGTCTCTCCACACGCTCGGTTCACGTCCGTCAGGCCTGACGCCCTCTGTAAGGAACCGCTCGAGATACACGTGTGGATGGAGTCGCTGGAAGATCTGAGCGCGCAACGCGTCGTCGGACTGGCTCATAGTGGACACTGGACGGCGATGAACGGATATGGCAATACCCAGATCGACCTTTGGACATGTCCAACGACCACAGACCGCGCGTCGATGAGGAAGACGATCTCGACGATCTCGACGGTCAGTGTCGTTTGGATGCATCTCGTTCACCGATGAATCCCCTCGTCAGACGTACTTGATCAGTTTGCGCCGGGGGCACCAGCCCTGCCAAAGTCACCCCAGCCTGTCACGGTCGCGTCCACATCGGAGGAGGACAAGACGACCGGAGAAGAGTTTCAAAAGCAGCGGGACGCGTTCCTGCACCATCTTCTTGGTGAAGATGGGGCCGATCACAGGCCGGAGGCCTTGACGTCTGACGTCGAGGCGTCAGAGGGTTCGATGCCTGAATTGACAAGGGAGATGGAGCTATTCCTGAGACATCTCCGTGGCGAGGATCCCAACGACCCCGAACTTTCGGCCGCATGGGACGCTACGCGCGCCGAGGTGGTGCCAGGTCCATCGAACAACCATCCCCCTGAGACATCGGCCTCGGGGTCAAAGCAGGACGATTTCCAGTCGCGCATACGCTCAACGATGAACAAACTCAAGGAAAGCGAGTCGGGACTCAAGTCATCCGACTCATCCGCGAGCCCTGGTGGGGATACCATCGATTTTGAGTCGATGCTGTCACAGCTTGGAAACTTACAGGGTCTCTCTGGCGACTCGGACGGTGCAGAGAGTGACGAACAGTTACAGGAAATGATGGAGGCAATGATGGGACAATTCATGAGTAAAGAGGTATTGTACGAGCCGTTGAAGGAGCTGGATGACAAGGTGCGTACGTATGGCCTTGCGCTCGCTAGTCTGACGGTGTCTGCACAGTTCCCCGAGTATCTCGGCAAGAACAGCAGTGGCCTATCACTCCAGGATAAGGAACGCTTCGAGAAACAAAGATCGTGTATCAAACGATTGCTCGTCGAGTTCGAGGCGCCAAAATATAGCCACGACAACCAAGAAATTCAGAAGAAGATCGTTGACCTCATGGGCGAGGTACGTCTGTCGTCTCACATTGACCATCCTTGTTCACTCGTGCACATAGTTGCAATCGCATGGATCACCGCCAGAAGAGATCATGGGCCCGCTTCCACCTGGCTTCAACATGGGCACGGATGGCCTTCCCGACATGCCAGATGATTGCAAAGTCAACTAAGGTTCGAGTATGGACTGGTGCAGCGAGCCTGAAATCCTTGGTTCGAACTGTATCACCACGAATCCCTCTGCAGAGACAGGCCATCATCGTCAGCATGACTGATATTATATTTTCTATCAGTACACGACAGATGGACCTCACAGTTCATCGATACATTTCCTAACTTCGGCTGCCTTTGTCTTGAATGAATCTATCCATCTTTTCCCATCAGTAAGAAGTCTGTCGGAGCCGAGGCTAATTTCTTGTCGTATCCATTGCTCCAACGACAAATTTCTTTCGTGATCCGTCAAAATTTGGGAGTTTGCGATCGTGGGTTGTCCTGTGGGTGATAATGATATAACCGGATCGGGATGATCCAGTGCCGTGGCGAGTGGAGTGGTCGGCGTATGAGGATTCGAGGGAGAAACATGTCCACCATTCACGTGGATGGTGCCACTCGCTCGGTCCGAGTCATTGTTGCGTGGGGGTTCACGTTCCGGAGCATCGGCGTCGTTCGCGGAAGCATTGGGAGCAGCCAAATCTTCAGGGATCACTCCACTCGGCGATCGAGAACGCCGAGACACCGATGCGGATGACTTGGCGGATTTTGCGCGCGTCGTTTTGGTCTTGCGTCGAGACTTGGCCGACGCGGCCGTGGTGGTCGAGCGCGCCTTTCCCCGCTTGGGGCGAGTCGGCGGGGGATCGTCTGTGGCACACGCAGCTGCTAGCTCGTCAGAGGATTGGTGTTCTCTCTCGTGCGCGCGTGAAGAAGTCTTGGCGACCTTTGAGCGCGTGTCTTTCGGTGAAAATGCAAGGAAGGGACATGTAGCGCGAGATTTACTGTCACGACTGCGGTGTTCTTGGCTGTAAGAATCAGCAAGAGTGGCCACCGTTGGAAAAGCGGAGCCATACAGCGGATCGTCCTGTCTTTCCCAACCGCCCAGCGAGAGATTACAGTACAGACACGTCACCGTGTCGTCACCGGCCGTCTGTGGTGTGTAGACGAAGCCCGCTTGTGCCATCTGGATCGGGATCAGCTTGGTGGAACACGAGCGTATGGTGGTCTACCTTGATCGACGTCGCGGCGTGGTCTGATTCGCCATCGTGAGGCCACCAATCCTGGCCAAAGGTTGCCAACCGCGCGTCTGTCATGGCCTTGCTGTGGGGGAGACGGGTCTTGTCTGCAAAGACGAAGCTGTGGGTGGACGTGAGCGATCTGAGTGCGGGAACGAGAGCGGTCGTACCGCCCGTCCTCGTCGACGTCCTCGGCCAAGCCACATCGCACTGCAGCCCACGCGCACGAGCTGCGGCACTTTGTGTAGTGGATCTCGAACGGATCGTCGGCTGCGTCCCACTCGCTGAGCTCCTTCCCGCAGAGAAAGCAGGTGACGCTGTCTCTGTCGTCCCAGCTGGGGTTGAAGAAGAAGCCTGCCTCTGCGAGGGTGTTCGGGTTCGCCTTGGAGTCGGACGGATGGGGCCACTTGGCGTTGGCCGAGGGCGCGGCCTTGTTTGGATGGCGCTTGACGCGCCGTGTCCTGTGGAAGGAGTCGATCCGCGCCTGGAGTGATTGCATGGTCCAAGTGGTCGGGTCACGTGCTGTTCGACTCGCTCTCCCTTTCTCCCCGATGAGCCCCGCCAACACGCCCCCGCGCGAGGTCATCCTCACCCCCCGCGCGACGCCCAGACCCGTGAAACGCCGCGCCAAACGCACCAAGGTCAAGAGCGAACCACCAGACATCGACCTCGCCAAGGCACGCCCGCCCTCGCCCTCGGACGACCCCCTCCTCCTCTCTGGCACACCCTCCCTCCAAAGCCCGCCCCTCCGTGCCCGCTTCACCCCCGCCTTCTCCTCCTCGCCCACAGACGCCATCCTGTCCTCTTTTGCAGCGCGTCTCTCCAGCGTGCGCTCCCCGGACACAGGGGCCCATGCCCTCCCCACATTCGGCGCGCCGAGACACGACACGGCCGGCGTGTGGACGGACTCGGACGACGACGACGAGTTCAACCTCGCGGGCGAGTACACGGGAAAGTACAAGATGCTCAAGGTCCCCACCAAGGCTGACCCGGCGAGGAAGCGCACAGATCCCTGGGGGCGGCCCGTCAGTCCCTTTCCGTATAGCGAGATGATGGAGCGGTCGTTGCCACTGTTCGCGAGCGGGGATGATGTGATTCCTGGCGAAGAATCTGACGTGTGGGAGGTCGCGACAGAGCCTCCGTCTTCAGATCTCGAACCTTCGTCGCCCCCGTCGGTCTCGGAGGACGAATTCGCGCGCTGGGACGGTGATTTTCCCTTGTTCGATGTCGACGCAGAATCTACTCAGGTTCACCCGCTCATCGAACCGTCCCCACAGTCGGATCGAACGGTCGAGGAAGAGGAGGAGGAAGAGGCACAAATTGACCGTGAACTGTCGGTCGCTGTCGATGATCGTCCTGACGTGTCTGAGCCTGTTCAGCCCAACGACCTCATGGAAGACGATGCTTCAGAAGAAGACGAAGACGTCGAGGGTGAAGACATTGTCAAGATCACCAGCGACGATCCTAAAGCAGCTGCTCGTGCAGCCGCCATACTGAGAATGGTGAGTAAATACATTTGCGTTTCTAGCCGTTTGATCATTCCAGCCCAGCACGACTACGACTGTATCCTTGCTGCCGAAAAGAAGAAACGGTCCAGTCGACCGACGCGAACGCGTCGCAAAACCATCGAGAATGCAGGCATATCCAAATCCTATGCGGAATCGAGAAGCCAGCCATGGCAGACTCTTCAGAGGTGTGAAATCTCCCCGGGATCGCGTAGTCTTCCCCTGCTCGAGCTTTGGCGGGAAGCGGAGGACAGCGTCTTCCTCGAACACAATTCAATCAGCTATTGCGATGCTTCGTTCACCTTGTCACCTCTGAAAGCGATGATGACTCGTCCGCCTATTCCCGAGCCTCTGATCCCTCCTCCATCTGGAGAGTGGACTCGCGATTGTTGGAAATGCTTGGACAAATGCCTTGTGGCGGAGCAACTCGCTATTGCTGCAGCACGTGGTCTCGGGACGGACGTGCTTGCGGATACGGGAGACATATCAAAGGATGCCGTATTGGATCGCTTTGCAAACCAACTCGGTGGCGAATCTGTCCTGTTTGATCTTGGACCAGACTGGTCGAGGTGAGTGTTGGTGGCTTTGAAAAGTCGTCACACAGTCATGCCATCCCAGAGATAACTTGATGTTGAGACTGGACGTTCTCATCAAGAAGCAGTCACGAACTACAAGGCGTCCACCACACGTTGCGCGTAAAGACGCGCTGGGCACCACCGAGCTGCGTTATCGTGGGCTCCTGCAGGAAGCCGTGGCACTCTCGGGCGCATGGGAGCGGTGCCCGACCACTTGTTCGGTATCTTCGGACGATACTGCTGTTTCGAAACGACGTGACGTGCACAAGCCAGTGTTGGGTGACCTGTCGTCGTATCCAGTGCCGAACTGGCTGATAAGCCACACGCGGGACCCGATTCGGACGCCATCCCGAACACCTGATCCGAGGCTGCCACATCCGAAGGATCAAGTGCAGCTCCGACACGCGTCACTACCACCAAAGTCGATGATTCCTGTTCCTGTTCGGCCGAAACGGCTTATCGATCTACGGCATCACTCACCGATGAAGGCCGATCGAGGGGGACGGCGGCCGACGATCAGACGAAGTAGCGGGGCGAGCGTTAAGGATCTGGTGAAACAATTTGAACGTTTGGATCGATGAGAATCTGTTATATCCATGATTTCAGGGAATATTTCTTTCTAATGATCTTTGCGTATTTCCGGGATCGCGTTGAGCGCTATTTGTAATGTTGTTTATCCGCACGGATCATAGATTACAGTACAATGAAATATGTACGGGATACGACATGGTCAGTTATTCGTGAAATGCTACGATATGGCAGCTTAATAGAGAAAAAAGACTCCCAGAACCAACTATATACTTGGAAAAGAAAAGACTGGAGGAGGATGGCAAGTTAAAGGATAATTAATGGGCAGGGCCGCCGGCGCCCTCGCTGGGACGGTGCTGGTGTGGATGAGACATCTTGTCGAAAAGCCCGGCGATGCCGTGTTTCTCCTTGGAATCGGGCCTGGTGCCGGGATCACGGGAGGCAGACCTGTCGCGAATGATGTTGCCAGCGCCCCCACGTCCCGAGGACTCGAACTCGCCGTGATGATGGACGACGTGCTCGATGTCCGGCCCGTGAGCGCTGGTGATGTTGGCGGCACCGCCTCTGCCGGTCGAGTGACTGTCGACGTGAGGTCAGCTCCACGGGAATGGCTGGGCAGGGGAAAGGTACTGACATGCCCTCGGGATGGGCGTGTTGCACGCGCTCCTCTTGGTCCAAGGAGTCCGGTCTGAGATAGCTTCCGGGATGGATGTTCCCGGCGCCGCCTCGCCCCGTGGAGTGCATGACCGTTCCCGGATCTCGGGAACGGGAACGGGAGGCATTGATGTTCCCAACACCGCCACGACCCGAGGAATGCTAACGGAAGAGTCCCGGGCGTCAGGGCGGGTCTGGAGAGCGGAGGGGATGGCTTACGATGGCGGTCGCCTCGGCGTGATCGCGAACGAGCCTGGCCTGGTACGTGGACTCTGCGTCTTCAGCGATGGGCGGCGGGTGGGGGTCCCTGGAAGGCGAGCGTATGTTTCCAGCACCGCCGCGACCGATGGAATGGACCTGATCGATGACCAACGTCAGTAAGACGGTTGGGGACGTGGAGATCAGCGGTGACGAACCCTGTCGGGGTGTACGGCAGGCTCGCGGCCACGGGTGGGCGAAAAGTCGTCTGGGCCGTCGGTGGGGCGCGCATCGCGGGACAAGGAGGGGGCCC
>JBBPLQ010000847.1:0-13553 GCA_038089855.1 Royoungia palumana
GTTCTCTGGTGTTGACATTCGGTTTATATACTAGTACATGTGTGTGTATCTATTTGTAATGTTCCATAGGATTCTATCTAATGGTAACATATGATTGGTCAATAAGAAATTGTACGATGCACAGCATCGGTAAGCGTATGATGTCATAGATAAGAGAACTTAATGCTATAGGTTGGAATGTCATAGAATGTTCCATAGGGCTGTGCTTGGCTATGCAAGTGTGGCAGCCAATAGGATTATGTTCCGAGCATAGGTTTTGCATGAGACGAGATAAGATCACGTGACCAGTCATGTGATGTGCAAGTCTGGATTGAAAACATAAGTGTCTTGAGCGAAGTGTTGCTCAAGGTTGAAAACATAGGGGTTAATTGATGTGTTTGTAACAGCAAGTCCACTCACCCACCTTTTGGTCTTTTCACCGTCCAACGACGGACCCCATACCCCTAACAACTCTGACCCCTTTTCCTCTGACTCTGAGAATGAGCAGATTCCCCACAATAAGCTCACCCAGCTGGCTAGCGCCATCAGCCGGCTTGCTCATTCCTCCTCTCGTTGTCCGACCTCCAAATCCTCACTGCGCACCAAGGTCCAAGAACTGGATCAGTTTGATGGGACGGATCCCTGCAAACATGTATTCTTGGTCCAGTGTGAACCGAACTTCCAAGATCGTCCTAAGGCCTTCACCATGGACTGCACCAAAGTTACCTTCATGCAGTCCTACCTCAAAGGTATGGCCCTGGAGTGGTTCGAACTGGACCTCCTCCAGATGGAAGATCCCACACTCCGTCCAATCTGGATGGACAATTTCGAGGAGTTTGTCTTAGAGCTCCAGACCAATTTCAGTCTGCATGACCCAGTTGGAGATGCAGAACACCAGCTGGATCACCTCAGCATGAAGGACGGCCAGCACATCAACAAGTACATTGTTGAGTTCAACCACATCATGTCCCAAGTCCGAGGTTACAGAGAAGGAGCACTCCGCCACCATTTCTACAATGGACTCCCCGACTGTATCAAAGATGAGGTCTCCCGTGTTGGGAAACCCACCACCCTTGTCAAACTCTGACAACTCGCCCAGGCCATCGATGTACGCTATTGGGAACGCAAGTTGGAGATGTCCTGACAAGCAAAGCCTTCCACCAACCCATCCTCATCCAAGTCCACATCCAACAAACACTCCACATTTGCATCCCACTCTGCACACCACTCTGGCAATCACTCTGGCAGCTCCAAGGATTCAAAAGATTCCAAGGGCAAAGCCAGCACTTTCTCCTCCACACAGACCTCACTCCAAAGCTCAGAAAGGACAGCAAACTCACTGCCGCCGAGCGCAAGCATTGCTTTGACAATAAGCTTTGTATGTTCTGTGGTCAAGCCGGCCATATGGCCAAAGATTGCCTGAAGTCCACCTTCCACACCTCCAAAGCCCATGCAACTAAAACCGCTGCTCCAGAACCTAAACCAGAGGTCTCCTCAGAAACAAAAAAATAGTCTGCAACCTCTCAGACTCCGCACAGACTGAAGGTTGCATTGACTCCACCTGTGCACTCAAGGAGCTCTGACTCAACACATCCACTCTCTTAGATCCAAAATCCCTTATGCCGTCCATCTCTCTAGTCTCTTATGACATACCTTCTTTCCCCGTGTTGATTGACTCTGGCTCCTCCTATTGTTTCATAGATACTGCTTTCATGAATAAAAATAATCTTTCAACATACTCCGTTTCCCCAATCCTTCTCTGACTCTTCAATGGAACATCAAACTTGACTATCACTCAAGCCCTCGACCTCTCCATCCAATTCCCAACTAGTGATATCACTCTGATGACGTTTTATATCACTCTGCTGGATGGTTCTTGCTCACTTGTTCTAGGACATAACTGGCTCACCCGCTACAATCCATCAATTGATTGGGTTTCAAGCAGTGTCGCATTCCAATCACTTGAGTACCCCATGCCAGCCCCTCCGAGCTCATCTCTACAGCCCCAGGACTCACCTCCTCTGGTTGATCCCACACCATCCGATTCACCGCATTTCTCTGACTGCAAGGCTCCGCCTATCGCAATTATCAGCACTCCCGCTTTTGCTCTGGCATGTCGCCTTGAAGGTTCCGTGTAGTTCAGCCTGCAACTCTGCCCACAGGAGAGCGATCTCTGCTCTGCTTCTACCTCTTCCGATGCTCCTGAACAAATCAATCTCTCCAGAGTTCCCCCGGAATACCATGATTTCATGGATGTGTTTAGTGAAACAACTCTAAAAGAAGCGAGCTGTTGTGTGAGCATAGGAAGGAAAGAAAGAAAGAGCAATTGCGAAAAAAGGATTAACTACATCCTGAGAAAGCGTTGCCTTCTTCAGCTGGCTTTTGAAGAGGGAAGACTAGAAGAACTTTACTGGAGTTCTCTGGTATTGACATTGGGTTTGTATACTACAGTTACATGTTTGTACATATTTGTGTTGTGCTAGAGAATTCCATATGTAAATGAATGTGATTGGCTAATGAAAAGTGGAACGATGCACAGCATCAGTAAGTGTGTGATGTCATAGATAAGAGAGAGAAATGCTATTGGGTGGAATGGCATAGAATGTTCCATAGGGCTGTGCTTGGCTATGCAAGTGTGGCAGCCAATAGGGTTATGTTCTGAGCATAGGTTTGGCATGAGGTGCATCATGAGGTATGATGGTCTGGATTGAAGATATGAGTTTGAGCAAAGTGTTGCTCTAAGTTGAAAACATAGGGGTTAATAGACATGTTTGTAACATTTAGCAAGAGCAAGGCATCTAAGCTCACTCTGCACCATGAACACGACCTAAAAATCAATTTGGAGGAAGGAGCCTCTCCTCCCTTGGGCACTACCTATTCCCTCTCCACCTCTGAGCTTGAGTCTCTCTGTGCATTCCTCAATGAGCACCTCTCCTATGGATTTATCCTTCCATCCTCCTCCACTCACGCTGCTCTGGTACTCTTCATCTGCAAAAAAGACGGTTCACTCTGCCTTTGTGTCGACTTCCGAGGCCTTAACAAAATCATGAAAAAAGACTGCTACCCACTCCCCTGCATCAACAACCTCCTGGATGCCCCTAGCCACACCAAAATCTATATGAAGATCAACCTCCGACATGCATACCATCTGGTCCACATCACAGAGGGCAATGAATGGAAAACATCCTTCTGCACGTGCTATGGCTCCTACAAATGGCTTGTCATGCCATTCGGTCTCATGAATGCCCCCACGGCGTTCGAGTGGTTCATAAATACTGTCTTTGCTGATCTCCTTGATGTCTGCATCATCATCTATTTAGATGACATCCTTATCTACTCCAAAGATAAGTCCACACACTGAGAGCACATTCATGAGGTCCTCTGACAACTCTGAAAACATAGTTTATATGCAAAGCCTGAGAAATGTGAGTTTCACACCGACTCTATGGAATACCTCAGCTATTACCTTTCTCCCACCAGACTTACCATGTTCAAGGAAAAAGTCAAAGCTATCCAGGAATGGCCTGAGCCCCATAAAGTCAAGGACGTTCAGTCCTTCCTCAGCTTTGCTAATTTCTATTATTGTTTTATCCACAACTACTCCGATATCGTCGTTCCACTTACCCGCCTCACCTGCAAGAGTGCTCCATGGAACTTCTCTGATGACTGTCACTCCACCTTCCAGCGCCTCAAGGATGCTTTTACCTCTGCTCTGATCCTGACTCATTGGGTCCCCAATGCTCTGCTCATTGTAGAAACTGATGCCTCCAACTACACTGTGGCTGGAATTCTCTCCATCCAATGCTCTGATGGCGAAGTCTGTCCCATCGCTTTCTACTCCTGAACCCTTCACTCTCATGAGCTCAACTAGGACACCCATGATAAGGAACTCCTTGCTGTCCACAAGTCCTTCCAGACTTGGTGGCATTACCTTGAGGGCTCTGCAACTCTGATTGATGTCATTATGGACCATAAGAACCTGGAGTATTTCACTTCTACTCGCCTCCTTTCTGTCAGCAAGCCCGCTGGTCAGAATTCCTTTGCCAGTTCAATCTCATTCTCCGATTCCGTCCCAAATGCCTTAGTGGAAAGCCCGATGCCCTAACTCGATGATGGGACATCTATCCTGAAGAGGGGGATAGGGACTACACTCGTGTCAATCCACACAACCTCCAACCAGTCTTCACCCAGGAACAGCTCGTGTCCTCCCTACAAGCTACCTGCCTCACCAATCCCATCCTCCATGCAAGCACTATGTTTGATGTGGAATCCCTTCACAATGACATCCTTTCCACACTCCCCTCCAATCATATCACCTCCACACACATGTCCAACTCTGAACCCTCCAACTCTCACTGGTCCATCTAAAGAACTTGATAGTTCTCTTTCTCTATGTCGGAACATAGGATACTTCTTCTCTTATAGAAGTATGTGCAGGTATGATCAAGTAGAGACTTACTTGAGGAGACTTTTGAGTATGAAGCAAGAGTGATTGAATGGAGTAGAGAGTAGATTTCTAACTGAGGAGAGTGAGTATGGAGGAGCTCTCCTCTTATATACTATATAGGTATGTATGTATGTTTTTGGACTGGTCTGTGCACAGTCTTGTCTTTCTACCTAATAAGGAAGAAGAGGGTGCGAGACTATCGCACTGTTTGTCATACATAATTACTAAGTGTCTGATGATGATCGGTAGATGAGTTATGTTAAGTGACACATGTATGACAGAAGGATAACCAATATGAATAATGGATAATATAATAATATCAGTGGTATCTGGATAAGAATATCTGAATATGAAATACCACTTGATATTTGATACCATTGACTCTGATGGCTTCCTCTGACTAGATGATCGCATCTATGTCCCCGATACCAATGACCTCCACCTCTGAGTGCTCCACTATAAACATGATCACCCGCTATCCAGACACTTTGGACAAAATCGCACTCTGGAACTCATTCGCTGGGAATACACCTGGCCTGGAGTCTGAACATTCATAAAAGAGTACATCTCCTCCTGCACAGTGTGCTCACGCATAAAAGTTCCTAGGCACAAGCCATATGGACTCCTGAAACAACTTCCGATCCCTGAGAGACCATGGAACTCCATCTCCATGGACTTCATTGAACAGCTTCCTCTGTCCTCTGACTACACCACAATCCTCGTCATCATAGACCAACTATCAAAACAATGCATCTTCATCCCCACTGACAACAAGATTACATCTCCAGAGCTAGCTAAGTTGTTCCTTCTCCACATCTTCTCCAAGCACGGAGTCCCTTCCCACATCACTTCTGATAGAGGTGTTGAGTTTGTCTTGCACTTCTTCCACTACCTCAGAAAAGCCCTTGATATCCGCCTCCACTTTACCTCTGGTTATCATCCCAAAGGTGACGGACAAATGGAGCGGATGAATCAAACCCTAGAACAGTACCTCCAGATCTACTGCAACTATCAACAGGACAATTGGTCTGAACTCCTGCCCCTTGTGGAGTTCGCATACAACAACGCTCTGATTGCTATGACCGGTGTGTCTCCATTCTTTGCCAACAAGGGCTATCATCCCAACATCTCTGTACACCCCGAGAGAGACCTCACCTCTGCATGTGCTCATGACTACTCCGTAGATCTCGAGTCGCTCCACCAATTCCTCTGTGAAGAAATGGCCCATGCCCAAGAGCACTACCAAGGCCCCATGGATGCCAAGTGAACTCCAGCACTGGACTTCAAGGTCGGTGATTGAGTATTCGTCAAGGCTAAGTATTTCCGCTCCACCCAACCCTCTAAAAAGCTCTCCGAGAAAAACCTTGGACCATATGAAATTATCACTCAGGCAAGTACCCACTCCTTCACACTCTGACTCCCTGCCGACATGAAATCTGTCCACCCTGTCTTCCATGTCTCCCAATTGGAACCTTCTGTTCCAAACACAATTCCGAACCATGAACAACCTCTGCCACCTCCAATTGAAGTTGACAGCGAACCTGAGTATGAAATCACTGAGATCCTCAACTTGAAGATCAACCACTGCCGACGGAGTTGTCAACTCCTATACTTGGTCCAATGGTCAGGGTATGAAGGTACAGACGAAGAGACCTCTTGGCTGCCAGCTACTGAACTTGGCCACACTTCCGAGCTTGTCTCCAACTTCCACCTCCAATATCCATCAAAACCTGGTCCTCATCACACTTAAAAGAGAAGGAAAAGAAATTTTTATTACAAGACAAACATTCTTCCTCTATTCTACTACATCTACTACTTGCTCCTTTGACCCTTCCATCTCTGCATCACCCTCTGCATCCCTCTCCGATGCTCCTGTTGCTTCCTCCTCCAACTCCATCAACTCTTGCTCATTGACGGTTGCATCAATGTCCAAATCGTCCGTTGATGATTCCTCCCACTCTGACTCTGCCTCTGCCTCTGCACCGCCCCGGGCCTGTGCCTCCAGCTGCACCAGCTGCAGCACCACCTTCGTGACCCACACCATCTGCACTGAGTTGGCGCTAAGGGCAATTGCAACTTGGTGCATTGCCCTTGCGGCCTTCTCAAGTGCCTTGACAGCCTCCGACTCTCTACCAACCCCCGCTCCACTTCCCTCCAACCTCTCCTCGGTTCTGGCCTTCTTCTTTGGCCGCTCCAACTTGTCCTTGCCCTCGTTTCCTGACTCCTCATCTTCTGCCACCACCTCTGACTTCCACTGTCTCTGCTTCCATGCTGGTGCCTCTCCAGGCCACTCACAATGCTGCCAGGCCACTTGACAGCCCACACATGCACTGGCCTTGTGGCCTGTGCCCAGTTGGCACTCCATCTGCTTCTGTGCACACTGCATGCATGTGGGCCCCTTCCCCTTGCTGCCGCTTCTGCTGGCCTCCTGTTGTTGGCAGATCTCCTCCACCTGCCCCTGTCAGTGTACTCTGGTGGTGATCACATGGAATGCCCACCTTTTTATGGGCCTCCTCCTCAGCCCTCTGTTGTTCCTCCGCAACCCTCCTCCTCTCTATCTCTGCTGCTCTCTGCTGCTCCTCTACTACCCACCTCCTCTCCGCCTCCTCTATCCATCATTGTTCCTCCTCCTCTGCCAGCTTGCACTCCTCCTCCTTGTACACCTTCACTCACCTTCTCCGCTATGCTGTCTTCATGTTGAACAAGGCATCATCATCTTCGTCCCACTCAGTGAGATGGTTGTTGCTCCATGTCTGAATGTCAGGGTAGGCAGACATGAGAGAATTGGGAGGTAAGGAACAAAGGAGTGTACCACTGCAGCTTTTATAGATGAGCCCAGAATTTTGAACTCTGCATCATGTGACACCCAAGCAACTCCGCATTGTCCTCCTATGGTCTTGTGGCCTTCATGGGCTCAGGCCTAAGAGGGGGATACTGTCATATCCCAATCTGCAAGTCTGATCTCCAACGTAACTCCAGACCCAACTCTGTGGGTTTCGTTTGACATTTCACTAAGTACACAATTCCAGCTCTCAGACTTGTACTCCGCTTCTCCATTCTCCATTCCTATATATGTTTCACCCTGTATTTGATTTAGACCCTAGTTACCTTCGTCCCTGTGACTCACTTGAGTGCGCAGCCCTTCATTCTGCTGTTCCATTACTTAGGTCCATTCTCTGACTCTGTTGACCCTTCTGAACATTACTGTCCCATCTTTGTTATGACCTCCTCTGTTCTTGTCTTATAGACTCCGAGTCCTACTCCGTATATAAACCCACATGTATTCATTGTACTTCCTCAGTTTGAATATTAACTTAGATTCAACTCCTCCTCTGACCTCCAACTCGAGCCTTGCTCATCTACTCCAACTCAACTTTGTTGCTAGTCAACGTTTAAGTCCAAACCTCTGCCTCTCTGAAATCCAGACCACCTCTGAGACTCAGGCAAGGGCACAGCGCTCCACTCTGAGTTGCTGAAGCCAAGGTCCTACCCACGTGCATAACTCCAGAGTTACCAGAGTTGACCAGAGTTGACCCGGTCTTAACACCGATGTGCCAAGCCTTGCGATGGGACCAGGCGAAGTTGCAAGGGACAAGTTGTCATATCAGGGTTCCTGCTCAGCAATTTACTACCATCCCAGTTGGCCCCCAGCTGCAGGTGCGAAATTGCAGTCATGCAAGTGCAAGAGCTATGTGCTACCTCTGGGAAGCAGCCCAGGAAGTGCTCTGTAAGATTGTGGCTTCACACTCCTCCCATATCCCAATCATTGACAATATCATCATGGGTTGGGATTTCTTAGGTGCTGTTTTGGATGGCCATATCAAAGAGCATGACATTGTCCTTGTTACAATTCTTTTCTTTTTCTTGCCTGGCCAGTTGAATTGACCCTTTCCTTGCATTGCATTACCTGACCAGTCAATTGACTCTCTCTTAAAACTTTCACTTCTGAGAATTTCCTTGTTAGGAAATCCGACAATGGAACCTGCAACCCCGGATCCGCAGCATACTTACTGCACCGCAGTTGAGGATCACGGTCACCCAAGATCTCCCAATTTTATCTTCTACCTTTCTTGTATTGGCAGTATCCCCTCACCCCTTTTATCCTGTTCCCCGGGACCCCGCTGTAGAGATTGGTATGCCTCTACATGTATATCTTGGTCCCATGCGTGTGCTACTTGTCGGGACATCTGTCCATAGCTTTTCCCTTCCATTTCCGAGACTTCCGGTCAGTTTCCGAAGGACTGGTTGACAGTCCGGATGCCCGGGCTTCCCGGACTACCAACAGACCGGCCGGACTCTACTTGTGTCGCTCCGGAAATACTTTACTACTATTGTTGGGTCGTATACGCTTCGGTCCATTTCTAGTTACAGATATCCGTGTGTTTCCAGTATGTTTCCTTTCACATTACGATACTTTTGGTTCTTAGGTCCCGATACCCCAAGTGATCAATCGTATCGGACCTGTAACAGGACTTGGGCGCACTACCCTTCAAGGGTTGGTTTTCATGTGATCCCGTCCCTTCTTACATTCCATTCTGTACATTTAGAATCATTTCCGGTACTTAGTTTCTGTCCGGGCATACCTGGACTTATAAAATCATGTACCTACCTTCCGGAAATGATAGTTCCTGTTGAGCTCACATTGTACATCGTCGGGGCCGTTCCCCATCATCATCTCCATCGTCGTCTGTCATCCCCTGTCATTTCCAATTGTCTTTACTGCCTCTCCCGACTGAACCGCCGGTCGGACATTGTCTTTCTCATCGATCGGTCTCGGACCGGCTTCGTTTTGTCGCCCGGACTTGCCTTGGACTGGTTGGTCAGTGCTCGGACTTCGTTCCGGACTTATCCCAGACATCAGAGTCCCTTTTGGGGCGAACATATTCGCCTCCCCCTACTATCAGACACTTCCCGGTGGCCAGGATTCAAAGGTAGGAATACCTTGCAAGTCCACTCACCCACCTTTTAGTCTTTTCACTGCCTTGTCCCCTTTTGGCACCCCGCCCTTCCTTTGTTCCATGGTTCACATTTCCTCATGGAATGACCCCATTCCTGCTGACCTGACTCAGCCTCCCTCAAACTCCTATATAAGCTGTAGAATACTCGCCTGTACTCTCCAGCTTAGTTCTACTCAATTTACTGTGCTCAATCACTGTCGCCCTCTGAATCCTCCCCACTCTCTGGAGGATCCTCCCTTGAACCCTTCGAACCCCTACAACTGAAACAACCTTGAAAGTCAAGACTGTTTAAGTGGAAGTGAAGGTAAGAGTTGTAGTCTGACTGTTGTAAGAGGGAGAAGATCGAGAGAACTTTACTGGAGTTCTCTGATGTTGGATTCGATATATATACTAGATACATGATGTTTGTACATATTTGGTTTATTCTAGAGAGTTCCATTATATAAGTGTATGTGATTGGTTAAAGCATATGGTGCCATTAAGGCTGTGCATAGGTATTTTATGATTGGATGATAAGGATGATGTCATAGATAAGGGCTGTGCTTGGCTATGCAAGTGTGGCAGCCAATGGGAATGAAAACTGAGCATAGGTTTGACATGAGGTGTGAGGTTCTAGACTTTTGGAAATGGAGTGAGGCATGAGTGTAGGAGAACAATGTATGAAGGTTGTTGAACATGGAGTTTGGGGAATGGGATGTCATGTGATTGATTAGATAATGAGGGGAATATAGGGGTTTTAGATAGGGGTTTGGGAGCGTCTGTAACAACAACGTGCTAGGGACCCCTTGAACTCTTGAAATCCCTCTAACAAGGGTATTCTACCTCTGAACCATCGACTCCTGCCATCCAGCAAGAGCCCCTATTTTCGGAACCTCCGGAACCCCTATCTCGGAATGTCGGAACCCCAGTCCCATCAAAACCCTTGACCTTCTGTCACTCGACAGAAGCCCCTATCTTCAGAACCTTCGGAACCCCTATCTTCATCGGAAGCATTGGAACCCCTGAGCCACTGAGTTAACACCAGTCCCTACCTGGGGTTGTCGTAACAAAAGAACTAAGCTCTCTATCAGGCCTGCTCTCATCGCAGTAAGCCCACCATTCCTCCCAGACTCACTCATGACCCGTGGGCTATCTGCTCATGACACCCATCGGAACCCTCTGATTTGGAATCTGTTCCAGAACCCCAACGATCGCCCTCGCCTAACCCAGATGTCTACGTCTCTTCCTCTGATTCTGAAGAAGAAGCAGAGACCCTTGAGTTCAGTCACCAACTCTCCAGTCAACTGAGCATCCCTCATGCCCCCACCCTGCCATCCCCTACCACTGCTACCCCTACTGGGCAGTGTTTCCCCTTTGCCATTACCACCCTCTCCTCTGTGACAAACCCCACCCCTGTCAACCCCATCCATCCCACTATGGCAGCACCCCCAAAAGAAATCCACATCGGCATCCCAGACGCCTTTGATGGGTCCTACGAATGAGCCATCCCTTGGCTCAACTCAGTTAATATCTACCTCTTAGTCAACATGGCAGTCTACTCCAACCCAAATGCTAAGGTCGCCTTTGCCCTCTCCTATATGACCAAAGGCCCTGCCCTCATCTGGGCAGACACCTTCCAAGCCAAGAGTATTGCTGCCAACTCCCTTGGATCCTGGACTGAATTTGAGGAAGCCTTTAAAAAATCCTTCGAACATCAAGACACCAAAGGGAATGCCATCCACTGGTTAGCCTCAGAACGCTGCACCAAAAACTCTGACCTCCTGGCATATATCTCCGACTTCCAAAACCGTGTAGCTCAAACAGGAATCGCTAATGATGACATTCTCATCTCATACTTCTCTAGGGGCATCCCCACCTCCATCATGCGACATATCATGTCCATGGACACCATCCCATCCACTGTCAAAGACTGGTATGATAAGGCCATCCACTTTAAAACCCAATGGGAAAAAGCCAACATTATCACCAAGCATGGAAAGACCACCGTCCAATATCATACACCTATGTACCAAGCCAAAGCTAAGTCCACTAAAGACCCAGATGCTATGGATGTCAATGCCATCTCCATCCCAAAACTCACACCTGAGGAACGAAAGAGATGCTTTGAAAAGGGGTTATGCCTCCACTGTAGGAAGAGCGGACATATGCAAAACAAATGCCCTACTTTCCCTTTACAACAAAAAAAAGTTCGGAATACCCTAACTGAATCCAAGACAGAAAAGTCAACCACAGGAATTTCGGAACTTCCAGAACTGAAGGAATGTGAAAGTGACGATGAAGACGAACCCACTCCTGTTAGGAAAGTCAAATGGGGTTTTTAGATAGGAGGACTGAACCAACGCCAGTACCTCCTTCCCCACCTGGTTCAACCCATGTAATAGTAGCAGACAAGAAATCCAAGAGTCTTTTAATCCCTGTCTGGCTATCCTATGAAACCACCACCAAAGACATTGAAACCTCAGCTCTTATCGATTCAGGAGTGCAGATCAACTGCATAGACTGACACTTCGCAAAATGACACCGACTCCCCCTCACCCCTCTTCCCCAACCAATACCAGTCTGAAATGTTGACCAAACAAGGAACAGAAACGGCGATATACATTATAAAACCACCCTAAAACTCTACCTGGGGATTACCCCACACCTCATTGATTTCCATGTCATGCACTGTGTAACGGAAAACGTCATCCTCGGATGGCCGTGGCTCCGATACAACAACCTCCTCATCGACTGGGGAAAGAAAGCAGTAACCCTCAAAGAAATCCCTGGGCCCACCCTGCAATCCCATAACCCCAAACAACAAAAGGAGACAACTAAACCGATGAACCCAGTCTATTACTCCGTAGCAAAAAAACGACCATGACCAGATCACGTTGGAATCAGACATATCAAGGTTGACTCGCACCAGGATTCTCACCTGTTCGACTTCAACAAATGGGATACAGGGGTCTGATTCCCCATCCTTGCCAATGCCCAAAACCGCTTGTTGAAGAGCGGACCTTACTTCATTCCAAATGTACAGTCCACCACCCCTGATTTTGTCGCCTCAACCGACAAGAAAGGGACCCACTCCACCAACTTAGCAGCCATCCAAGGACCACAGAAGGTCACCCTCCCCCCGTCTTTCTCTTCTATATTCACCAAAGAGTCCTGTGACCATGTACCACCTCCCCAGCCATACAATCACGAAATTCACCTCACAGAAGATTTTGTCCCGAAGATTGCCAAAACTTACCCCCTTTCTCCGGATGAACGAAAAGCTACACAGGCATTCCTGGACGAACACCTAGCTAACAGAAAAATCCACCCCTCCAACTCCCCCCAGGCCTCCCCGTTCTTTTTCGTTAAGAAGAAGGATGGTGGACTCCGTCCCTGTCAGGACTATCGGTATCTCAACAAACACATGATCAGAGATGCATACCCACTCCCCCTCATCTCGGACCTCATTGATCGACTTCATGGAGCATCTATCTTCACCAAATTCGACATCCAATAGGGGTATAATAATGTACACATCAAGGAAGGGCACCAATGGAAGGCTGCTTTCATCACTGAGTAGGGACTGTTTGAGCCGACTGTCATGTTCTTTGGGCTCACCAACTCCCCAGCTACGTTCCAACGTTTCATGAATGACTCCTTCTGGGATATGATCACAGAAGGATGGCTTGTAATCTACATGGATGACCTGCTCATCTTTTCCTCTGACCCCACTCTCCACAATGAACGCATCAAACATGTCCTCCAACGGATGAAAGACTTAGACCTCCACCTCAAACTTGAAAAATGTTCCTTCAATGCCGCAGAAGTAGAATACTTATGGATGATCGTCCACCCCAGAAACCTTGCTATGGACCCAACCAAATTGGCCGGGATCACAGATTAGCCCATCCCCAAAAAGGTTAAGGATGTCCGGTCCTTCCTGGGGTTTGCCAACTTCTACCAGAAGTTCATCCCCAACTTTTCCTCCTGTGCACGCCCCCTCATTGACCTCACCAAGAAAGACACTCCGTGGCATTGTGTCATATCCCGATCCGCAAGTCCAATCTCCGATGTAACTCCGGACGTAACTCCGTGGGTTTCGACTGACATTTCGTTAAGTACGCAATTCCGACTCTCGGACTTGTACTCCGCTTCTCCATTCTCCGTTCCTATATACGATTCACCCTGTA
>JBBPLQ010000848.1:0-13542 GCA_038089855.1 Royoungia palumana
TTTATTCAATATTCACGTTCCAATTGTCATAATACTAACCTACCGAAACACTCCGGCGTTACAGGAATAAGTGGCTGATTAAATTTCCGTGGTCAAATGGACTGCTGCCCTAGCACCGTATCCCGCACGCAACAATTTGTCCGCCACAGTAGCGCAGACACTAGGCCTGATTGTTTCCGTGACTACTGACAATATCGTTGTCCAGTTTTAACGCAATTTTCGTTACTCCACTTGATCCTAGCCGGCTGAACGTGGTACGGTAAGGCACAACAAGCGATCTACAGCAGATTAGATATTCAGTGAAAGACAATGTAAACTTGTGCTAGCCGCTGACTCGCACTGGATCGAATGAATGGAAGCAGAGTTTCGAGTTGAATTCAACAGAGGAAACCTCAGCTTTCCCGGTCGAAGAGTTCCAAGCCTTCATGCTGCAATGAAGCATTCGTTTGACAGAGTTATCCGTCATCGATTCATCCCCGCTTATGTTTGCAGCGGTGCGACCACACGACGGAAGTATGAACCAAGTATCCAGCTTCCGAAGGCTTGGTATTTCAGCCTCAACTGTTCGGTTTATTTGTTTCATAGCTGAATATTGACATACGACTCACAAGCTACCGACTTCCATCTCGGCGGTACAGTGGTTTTCTACAATCAGAAATTCCTTTCGAAGTATATTTTTATTCAGAAACGGATGAGTTGCATTGATCGTTACTCTAAGGTGCACTCACAAATTCTGGGATGAATATGAGCACACTAACGCATCCAAGATGCAGCCTAGTGTACTTCCGTCAGAAGCACCTGACTGTGCTCAGCGTTGTTAGTTGAGACTCTGTTTGTACTTGTTGAATATAAAAGCCTTTGGTAAAACTGTCCAAGACATGCTTCGCACCCGTGACAAGTGAGACTCGCCGGAAGCATATTTCCACTCGAAATGGTAAGATCAGACGTCCCAGGACCCGACAGTTGTTGATTATTTCACAGACGGTGTGCTCTTTCTACTTGCGTGGAGCATGCAAGTATGGTGATCGATGTCGAAACGAGCATCCAGGTGCCACAGGGAATTTTGGCAGTCGGTATTGTTATCGGCGAGTTGCTTTATCCTAGTGAGCTGACGTTGCCTTCCAGACCAAACATGGACTTCCAGTAACAATAGAGCCGCTGTCCCGTATACGTAAGTCGTATATGATGAGTCGTTTGCGGATTTTTATTGAATACCTTCCAGAGTCGAGTCGATGACGGCCGACGTAACCCCTCTCAAGGAGAAACCATTATGGCCACTCTCTTCCTATGGCCCTGCCAAGTTTGAGCCAGTTCTTATCAATGGACTGGATGAATCACCGGAAGAATTGCATCTGAAGGCAGTCATTGCAATCAAAGCAGGGACGACGGCAGAATATGTGCGCGACCCTTCCCTTCATTCTACAGCCAACTGACTTCAATCCAGACCAAGTACGAAGGAGACAAAACTACTGCTGCAGATCAAGTGTTCGTGAATGCGCGGAACAACATCAAGCAACTCTATGAACAGGCCTTGAGAGCCAGTACTCAGGCTCAAAGTGCCGGATCAGCCACAAGTTCCCTGGCGCCCCCCTCGACCACATCTGCCCCGTCTGCATTTGTGACGAGTTCAGCGCCATCTGCGTTTGGAGCAACCACGTCTGTATTTGGCAAGTCAGTGTTCGGACAACCAGCATTTGGCCAAACTGGTTTTGGGGGTTCGTCGAGTGGTGCATCTGCATTCGGTGCAGGGTCTCAGGGAACGTTTAGGACGCCTACGCAACCCACTTCGGCATTTGGTCAAACCGGTCAGCCTACGTCGGTGTTTGGCCAAGCTGCACCGGCTACGTCCGCGTTTGGCCAAGCTGCCCCGACTACGTCTGCGTTTGGTCAAACAAGCCAAACAAACAGCGTCTTTGGCCAGCCCTCTGCATCTAGTGCCACGAGTCAGTCCACATCCGCGTTTCCACAACCTTCGACACAGCCTACGTCGGAATTTGGGAAATCGTCACAGCCAGCGCCAGTTTTTGGTCAGCCATCCCAACCAACTTCAGCATTTGGTCAACCTTCCCAAACCACATCAGTATTTGCACAACCTAGCCAGCCTACGTCAGCCTTTTCTCAGCCTTCTCAACCCGTATCAGCTTTCGGACAGCCATCTTTCGGACAGTCGTCTCTCATCAAACCGGCATCTGGTGCCTTTGGAGCAGGAACCGGTGGGTTCTCTGCGTTCGCATCCCAGCCATCAACTTTTTCTTCGAGTACTGCTCCAAGCAGTTCAACTACTGGTACTGTGCCCGGTCAATCGGCATTCGGATCCACACCTCAAGTCCAAAGTGCTTTTGAAGCTGCATCGTCTGCGCCGAAATCTGCATTCGGAGCAAGTCAGCCATCTCCGCTTGGGGTTCCTTCGTTCAGCAACACCCTGTCTGTGCCGATGGTATCGCCTGCATCCGCTGTCGGCGGTGGTAGTCCATTTGCTACATCACCTATGACAGTCACACCCTCCAGTGAGAAGTCGACGTCAGGTGCGCCGGACTTTGCGAGCGCAAAGTCAATGGCCAAAATGAGGCCAGGTGCTGATCGCTACCTCGGCCTTATTCCTCGTGATTACACTGAAATGATGCCTGCCGATGTAAAGGCAGCTTTCGCGAGCTCGAGGTTCGAGTGGGGTAAAATTCCAGACTGGATACCTCCAGAAGAAGTCCGGTAGGGTGGAATTATGGAAGTGTATGAATAGCACCTTGGAAACCAGAATATTAATTTGTACTGCGTACGACGGTCACAGTATCACCGTGAGGCCTTGAGGTACGTATTATCGAGGCTCGCCGTCTTACCAGACCCGTCCCGATGAGGAAGTCAAGTTGAATAAATTCAGCCTACGCCGCTGCAAAGACTCTGATTATCAGGTTACCCAACGATTTGGTCGGCCACAGAGATCCATCATCCCGGGTAGCCGACTCAATTGTCGGGATCTTTTCGATAAATCGTCGCTGATATCGACCCTGTGTTTACGAGTACGGCCAGCGTCCTCATGTCCGCTCCAGAACCCACCGTTTCCAACACGGTGGATACCGCTGCGGACCCGCCGTACTACAAATTTCCTCCTTTTCCTGAACCACCACCAGGCGCGACCATCATGCCCTTCAGGGATTTCAAGGCCCGTGGTATCCAGCTCTTCTCTGAGACCAAGAGAGGGGACGATCTCGCCGATGAGGAAGGCGCGGAGCTCGACGCGCTTGGTATTCCGACCGTCGAGCTTCGCGTCAAACACTCGACGGACGAATGCAAAAGCAGCTCGCGGAAGAAACGCAAGAAGAAAAAAGCCGCGTTGGTCGACGTCGCCCCTGTCAAGAAGCTTCAGTGGTACGAGGAGTGGGAGGAAGGCGAAGATCTGAGGGTGACTAAAACGCGATACGATGCGTGAGTCGTGTGCGTTGCGACCGGGGTTTGTGATGACGCGAGCGCCGCGTTGATTAGGAGCACGTCGCCCGTCGATCGATTTTACCAATCCGCGTTCGATTTTCGAACCGGTCGACCGTGGCCACCTATCGGAGTTGGTTTAAATAATCTTTGGGACCAGGTACGGGATTTCGACGAGTGTCTGTGGCATCGCGTTCTGAATGAGGTGTCCCAAGTTCCGCTTGTTCACCGGATTACTTATCAATCCATCTGTCTTCCGCAAGGCGGGTGGGAGGAGAGAAGGCCGCTCCGATTCGCCAGATTTCGTATCTGACGATGAAGATGACCTCGATGCTAATGGGGATTCCCGATCTTCGAAACGCCAGCGATCGGGTGAAGGTCTCGATGGCGATGACGGAGAGAGTGCACTTGATGACCCTCATAAATTGCACGAAGATTTGAGGGAAGAGAAGATTTCTATCTTCCTCAGCGATCCAGAAAGAGCGATGCGAATCTTCCTCTCCTCTTTCATGCGTGAACGCGGTCTCATCTGGTATGTTTTGATACCCCTTGATTACAAGTAGCGGTAGCTGACGGCTTTTACTCAAGGACGGAACGCCACTTAATCAATGCACCCCGCCTGATCTCTTTCTTTTTTGCCTTTCTACTACGTAACCGTGTTCTCCCTGAACCCGCTTACCAACGCGGCCTGAAAAAGGCCTTAGAGACGATCGAATGGGCCAAGAAGGAACTTCCGCTGACACACACGGTAGGGCAATCCATTCCTGACGCTTTAAACAACGCATGCAGAGAGTTCTTTGGACGAAAGGGAGGGATAAACTGGACCGTTGCAAACTCGACGACCTCCGCGACGACAAATATCGCAGCGGACCGAGAAGGTAAGGAAACGATATCATCCGAATTCTCGAATCATTTTGTCACTTATATTCCAGAAGCCACTCTGTCTGTGACTGACATCAATGGGGTCAAGACAGACATCGCACTTCCTACGGAGGCTCAGATGCAACTCAAGGAGGTGATCGAAGACAATACCGACATGGAGGTCTCAATTGACACGTCTTCTACCCTTGTATCTTCGATGAACCAGGAGGTCACCGCTGGTGGTTGGGCAGCGGACGGATGGGGTGACAACAACGGATGGGGAAATGTACAGAGCGACGGATGTGGCGACGCGGTATCATGGGATCGGAGTGCATGGGCGCAAGGTAAATCCTGGGGAGCTTGGAGTGAACAACCTCAGGAGGGGCAAGGAGCAGCGGGCGCCACCGACACCCAATGGGCCGACTCTAAATCCTCCTGGAAGGTGGATCCGCCATCGTTGCTCCCTCTGCTAGGACCGAGTACCTTCCCGCTGACGCACACCGCGGGCATCGTGGAGTGCTCGACGCGCCGCGTTTCTGCGATCTACTTTCCGCCCAACCATCCCAAAGGCGTACCCTTGTCTTTTTCCGATGACAGTCTCCAGGCAGCGACAACAAACGCCAACGAGGGGCTGCGCTGGGCACCTTCAGCGAGCGCCGTCGAGGAAGAACTTGACGCACGATTTGCCAAAGTCGTGCTAGAACCATGGGGTCGCGTAGCAGGAGACATATCAGAGCCGGAGATATGGTGCACGTCTCGCGGACCTGTGATCGACCCCAAGAATGCGTCCACCGAGACCGCAAAGACTGCGACACGTAAACTTCACAATCCTCTCACAGACAGCATCACGCTTCTCGTGGAACCGTCCCTTGCGGAAAAGCTTGCACTCGTGCCGGGTCTAGGACTTGGCGCCATGTGGATTGAGATCGTCAGGCAGAAGCGTATCTGTGCTTCCATGGGAGATGCGCAAGTGGATGAGAGTACCCCAGGTAGGTTCTGGTACCACGAGGATGTGACGGGAATCTTCCCAAGCTTCTACACGCCCGGAGACCAAAAGGAATAGAAATTCGGTTTGCATCATTCGCGAAGCTGGTGTAAAACATGTCATGGATGGAGCTTAGAGTCTAACGACGCTGTCGAGGGCGAATCTAAATGGATCTACATACAATCTTGGAACATCGTCACGCATAGTCATCGAGTCGTCCATGTATCGGATCAGTACCCTTTAGAAATGAGGTATTCTGCCAGTCGTTCGACGAGCGCGAGCGCCGTCGTCGCGTCGGTGGTAGAGACGTACTCTGCGACGATCACGCTCTGTCCCGTTTTCTTGACGACGCAGCCGCCTCCGCCGTCCTGGAGCCGAGTACGTCAACCTCGTCAGGCCGACACCGAGGGAACGTCTCACGTTGTGTTTTGCCAGTATCACATCGAGGCATCCCATCGTCGTCGCGTACCGCCTCCCGCCGACGAGAATCTCGCGCGCGGGACACGTCCCAAACCCGTCCAGGATCGCACGGCGCTCGTGCTCGGTCATCTACACCGGGTCCGTCCGTCAGTACTTCGGTCCCATGCTCGCCGAGGACGGCAAAAAAGGGGGGATGGTGAATGCACACGTTACAGCCAGCCGACTCGGCCCAGATTTCGGTGTCTTGCCCTACGATCGCGGCCTGTGCGATGTTGCCCGATCGGAGGAGGCCGACGTCGAGGATATCTTTTAGCGTACGCGCGGCGATCAGCCGAACCGTCTCCCAATTGGAGCATTCATTGGTGGACGTGACTCACCCATCCAGGTCATGATTCGCAAAGAAAAGGACAAAAGTGAGATGCGTGACGAACACGTTTTCTCCGAGTCAAATTCATACATGGTATCGACGAGTACAATACGAACTTCCACCGACGATTTCCCGGCGTCGCTCAAGGCAACGCAGAGACAGTCTCCACGAAGGAGACGGAGAGTCCAAAAATTATGTCCATGACCAGTTCGAGATTTGCCCGAATCGCGCCCGAAAGCGCGAAGCCACGCATCGCACTCAAAGACGAGCGGGCATGTTGATCAACCCATCTTCTCGTTTCCATAGAGTATAGGCATAGCCGCCCACAACTCCATACTTGTCACGGCGGGCACCACTACATGCCAGCTGCCTCCACGACTGTCTAGCGTGACGTGGTTTCGAGTAGTATTACGGTAGTGGATGGTGGTAGTATGCAGCAAGATCACGAGGCGTATCTTTGGCCGAGTTGAGTCGCTAATGGTCTGAGCACAAGTGTACCGTCCGGCCCGTTGGGCTGAGCGTGCAGCGCGTGTGCATGGTTGATTTGACCGGACGCGGCGGTGGTGCTGTCCAACTTTGGTACCAAGTTAGTCTACCAGACCGTCGCAAACCACGAGGCTATGAGATGTGTGTTGCTCAACGTCGTTCTTTCTGGCATCGAAGTAGGCAGCGATCGGGTTCGAGATTTCCAGTAGTACGTAGGCATCGATTGCAGTAAACCTACTTTTTGTGGAGGCGAGCGTCCATGACAAGGCGTCCAAGAGAGGGGACGTATTGGAGGAAAAAGATGGGTGATCCAAGCAGCTCATCTGGTCCTCGCGACACCTTTCAAAGCCATGGCACCTCTGCGCCTCGCCTGCTTGCAGAGGGTCTTGGGACGAAGAAGGCTGCCCAGCGGACTAGGGCTGGGTGCTTTAAAAGGCGACCGAGAGGAATTTTAGGATCAGAACTTGACCAGCTCATGAGATTAGACGGAGACCATCTTGTGCGGAGTGAGCATCGTGGCCTCCGAACTGGTCGGGCTGAAAGAGCCAAGTGGCCGCAAATGTCGGAGAATTCGACTCGCCAACGAACGGTTCTCACGCTGTCCGCTGTCTTACGAGTCGATCGACTGAAGACCAAGTCGAGTATCAACATCTGACATTCCTACATGACGAAGGACTAGCTGGAGGACCTACGATTACATATAACCACTACTTAGATACAAAGATACGTTTAGAAGCTACGACTCAATTACCTGCCGTCATTATTAGAATCATATCAATCGCTGTGCCTCAACAAGCACGGTCCTGCGGAATCGTCGTTACCTCCTTGACATCGCAGTGGTACGTCAAACGACGGAACACTCACCAAAAACGACCTTTACAGGGTGCTAGTACCCTCCACGAAGGAGCCACAGAAATCCAAAAATTGGTTGACCAGTCCGAGAATAGTCTGAATCGAGTTTCACGTTCGCGAAGAACGTGCGCCGCAAAGTGCACTCAAGGACGAGCGACAAAAGCGACGACCACCATCTCGTGCCCCCACCCTCGTCGCGATCGACCGACCTCGCCCCATGGACAAGTTATGAACCCCATGAACTGGTGCCCATCGCAATTGGAACCTGGGGCTGGCGGAAAATGTCCGCCATACCACAATTGACAAGTCCAAAGCGATGGAGTTCTATGGGGCATATTGCTCATCTTTGCGAGCGGGCCGTCGCACGATCAAGGCGTTCCACGACGGAACGCTTGGGGGTGATAACGGCGGTTGCCTAGAGGGTCCCTCGCCCGATCCCCACGACACGTTTCAAAGCCATGTCTCTCTGAACCTCGCCTGTTCGTGCAGGGTCTTGGGTCACCGAGAGACGGCCGCTTTTCTGGTATGTCGCTCAGCTGGTTACAGCTGGGCCCCGCAAGAGCCGATCAAGGGAGATTGTATGCTCAGACCTTGACCCGCTCACGAAATCGAACGTGAAAACATCCTGTACGTGACAGCCTTCGAGCTGGCCAAGTTGGAAGTGGAAATTGGTGCGTGGAGTCACTTATGTAGCCTCCTACTTTTACGTAACTTACTTCACACGGCTTCCATGCCAACCAGAAACAATCGAGTCGGGATGTACTTATTGATAAAGTACGCCGACGACGCAGTAGTATATGCAAAGCACCTGGGCCTCAGTGAAGCGTTCAGGCTTGTCCCTCGTTTTCTTGACGATGCAACCGCCTCCACCGTCCTGCTCGCCGAGGACGGCAAAAGAGGGGCGTTACAGCCGGCCAGCTCGGCCCAGATTTCGGTGTCTTGCTCTACGATCGCGGCCTGTGCGATGTTGCCCGATCGGAGTAGGCCAGCGATCAGCCGAACCGTCTCCCAATTGGAGCATTCATTGGCGGACATGGCTCACCCATCCAGGTCATGATGCGTTGTTGCCTCCAAACTGGTCGGGTTGAAAGTAGCCGCAATGTCGGAAAATTCAACCGCCAACGAACGGTTCTCGCGCTGTCCGCTGTCTTACGAGTCGATCGACTGAAGATCAAGTCGAGTATCAACATCCGACATTTTTCGTACACATGGCGAAGGACTAGCTGGAGGACCTACGATTATATATAACCACTACTTAGATATGAAAATGCGTTTAGAAACCACGACTCAATTACGTGCCATCACTGTTATGTTCATATCAATCGCTGTGCCTCAACAAGCGCAACACTGCGAGATCGTCGTTACCTCCTTGACATCGCAGTGGTACGTCAAACGACGGAACACTCACCAAGAACGAGATATCTTTGCAGAGTGCCGGTAGCCTCCACGAAGGAGTAACAGAAAGCCCAAAAATTGGTTGGCCAGTCCGAGAATAGTCTGAATCGAGTTGCACGCTCGCGAAGAACGTGTGCCGCAAAGTGCACTCAAGGACGAGCGACAGAAGCGACAACCACCGTCTCGTGCCCCTATCCTTGTCGCGATCGACCGACCTCGCCCCAAGGATAAACCATGACCCCCATAAACGGATCACCATCGCCAATGGAACTTGAGGCTGGCAAGGGTACCCACCATGCCACAAGGTGGATCCAACGCGATGGACGTTTTCACGGGCATGTTACTTATCTGTGCGGAGCGGATCGTCGCACGATCAAGGCGTTCCACGACGGAACGCTTGGGGTGATAACGATGGTCGCCTAGAGCTCGCCCGATCCCCGCGACACGTTTCAAAGCCATGTCTCTCTGTACCTCGCCTGTTCGTGCAGGGTCTTGGGTCATCGAGAGACGGCCCCTTTTCTGGTATGCCGCTCAGCTGGTTACAGCTGGGCCCCGCAAGAGCCGATCAAGGGGGACTGGATGCTCAGACCTTAACCCGCTCACGAAACTGAACGTTGGAAACGTCCTGTACGTGGTGAGCATTGCAGCCTTCGAGCTGGCCAAGAAGTTGAAGTGGAAGTTGGTGCGTGGAGTCACAGCTTGTTTTTATGTACCTCCTATTCTTATGTAACATACTTCGCACGGCTTCCATGCCACAGTTGATCACGTTGATCTGCGATGTATTGATAAACTACGCCGACAACGCGAAGATAGTGTCCCGTAGCAGTATTACACGCAAAAGCACCTGGACCTTGGTGAAGCGTTCAGGCTCGTCCCACTCGTCTCCTTTTCCTGTTCCGTCCCCTCTCCTCTATATCGCTGTACTCGTTCGATCCAGCTTCACCTTCCCCCTCCGAAGCCGGGGATTCCGAAGGCTGCTTAGCAACCCTCTTGCCTCGCCTCTGTCGTTCAGAGGTGTTTGCTCGCGTTAGCTTCGAGGTAGGACGGATACGCGATTCTTCCCGGGCATGACTTCTTGTCCTGGGACGTGAAATGATCGGGGCCTCAGAGTCTGAGTCTGAGGCGAGATGGGTGTGGCTCTGTGATAGTAATGTGCGAGATATTGGCTTGAGTTTAGCTGCTGTTGTCTTCGATTTGGTGGAAACTGAAGTTGTGGCGTTGGAACGGGAAATGGGGAGCGAAACACTTGTAGAAGTGCTAAGTGGGGGACGAGCTCGGGAGATGGGTCGAGACTTTGTCTTGATCTTCGGCTTGGATGAGGAATTTAGCTTATCTGCATCGACCGCCATGTCTGAGTCTTGGTGCGCTCCACTGCCGTCCTTGCGATCTACGACACTTTCCGCATCGGCCTCATTCTCGGAACCGAAGGCTTCCTTGAGTGATTTCCGCGGGCGCTTCCGTGTGATTATAACGGAGGCACGCGACCGGACGGGAGAAGGGTTGGATTTGCGCGCCGAGGACGTTCCAACGTTGCGCGACGCCGGAGAAAGAGAGCGTGGAAGCTTGTCACGTATTCCGTGGCAATTCAATTTGAGACAGGACGTCAGTTTGTCTTGGTGGATGGTCGAGTCCGCCCGGAATCGAGCGCGTTTGATGTCTACCTAATAATAGCGAAATGGATTAGATTTTGATGGGAGGGATATTGGAAGGAAGGACTTGCTGTGTGCCTCCCTTCGTAACACCACCCATCTGGTGGGCCTTCACTCCCGTCTCCTGAGGCGGTCTGCCCGCAGCAGCCCCAAAGAGTTTCATAGCCACCTCCGGAGATCCGCGACACAAAAGCACTCTCGTCGTCATGCGGCACATGGCAAGCCTTGTCTTTCTCTTCGTTCTCTATGTCGTAGAAATCTTTGTGACACCGCACACAATGAAGCAAGGGGGGCGGCGCGAGGGTCGAGAAGAATGTAGTTAGCGTGGCAAGAGTACTCGGAGATGGTGGGCGCAGCGTAATGTCAGGATGCGATCCAAGTGCGGACGCGGAGGCAGATAGCGGAGAAGGTGGAGGGCGTAAGTGTGAAAGAGTGTAAGCATACAGTGTCTTGGCCGGTATTGTCAACATCAAGTCGTAGAGGACCTTTGCTTCGTCTGGGACCGCAGGGGGAGGAGGTGATGTCATTGACGGTAGCGGTACGGGGCAGTGAGCATAATTCGCTCCTTGGGCGACATTGTCTGTCGCTAGGTCAGTGTCTTTGAGGGTCAAGTCGGCGGTGCTGCCGCCGAGTACTCCACGAAAGGAAGCCGAGAATCGGAGAGGTGAGTGGCGAGAAACCGAGGCAATAGATGGCGTCGGGGTGGGAAGACGGATGCTGTGGTCATTTGTCTTTGTGTCTGGCGATGCGGAGGTATCGTCGAGCGTAGATTTGCGGGCAAACAGTCCAAATACCATGATTTGCTGTGTGCGCTAGAGGTGGGTCGAAAACAAGCGAGCGTAGAAATGAAAGTGTGGATCTTTATGGTGAAAGAAAGACCTCGTGGATATCGCGATGCCAAACACGCTCAACCTGCGCCGCGATCGCAACTTGCCAAATATGGAAACACCCTATCAAACTCATCATTAGTGAGACGATCAGCTTAGCATCGTAGCTGTGTATGCCACGAGGCATCCGACGCGTGAGCGGTGCGTCGACGACCGCGAGCGAGGCGGTGGGCTTTGTGCAGCGTGGTTGCATCATCCTAAGCACGACTGGGCATAGCATCGTCGCGATGGGTGGATAAGAAAGTGACCCGAGGCAAGCAGAAACACCCGATTGCACGACAAACACACATCTCGAATGGAGAACAGTCAACCCAAGTCATACCAAGCATGCAGGTACGCCGTGGCACGGTGGCAGTGTTGGTGGTTGTTTGCCAATGGCTTCCGGTTTCAACATGACCAAATAACACCACAACAGCGTCGGGCTTACGTGCCTTGGACCACTCAGATAATTAAAGTGCCTCTGGCGCACGTTCACGGTAACGACCATGGCGAGAACACAAGACAGTTTCACGTTCACGGTCGGAAAGCTCGGTGCGTACTCTTACTTCAGTGACACAAATTGAGCTCAATGTCGACTGCGCACTCCATAGATGCGGGCATGGCGGTATGATGCGCCGTACCCTATCCATGTAGCGCACTCACTTATCTCCTTCCTTCAGATACTGTTGGGTGAACGCGCCCATCTTATTGAGTTCCCATCAGTTCTGCTACCACCGGGTGTCACGGCGGGCTCCATAGTCAATATCGCGGTTCACCAGAACATCGCAGAGGAGAAGAAGCGCGACCAAGAATTCTGGGCACTACAGCGGGATATCTTGGAGACTTTTGGGCGCGCTACTCCAGAACCTCCTCAACTCGAAGTACTCTGCCTCCAACTCCTCTTTCGAACGCTCTCTCACTCCTTTCGCAGGTCCGCAATGTTACACAAACGTCGGTGACACTAGAATGGCCCTCTTTGAAACTTGCCACCGCTAAACTGCGCTCTCTTGATATATACAAGAACTCACAGCGGGTCGCCTCGATACCCAACGCCCTGACCACCACTTCCACGAAACTGTCCGGACTGTCCGTCGATACCACCTACACCTTCCAACTAGTTCTACGCACAACCGCGGGCACCTTCCCCTCCAACCTCATCCGCTTGCGCACCCACACCATTGCAGAGACGAGCGGCATTTCAGTATGCTTCGGGACTGTAGCCGACGAAACGCTTTTGGAGGACGCCAAGGCTGCGCTGAGGGAGATGAAAGCAAAGTGGAGCGACAAAATCCAGATTGATACCACTCATTTCGTGTGTACCACCCCGGCTATGACACCTTCAGGTGCCAATGCCAGCGGTAGCAATGTCGCCAGCGGACCAGGTGTGGAGTATCAGCGAGCTCTCCAGCTTAGCATCCCAGTCGTTCAACCACAGTGGATATTGGCATGCTTAATGGAAAAAAAGTAAGTTATCACGCCGTCGATCACATGTATGCTCGCCCCTGATTCCTTGGCGATTACAGAATGGTCCCTATTGCTGGGTTCTACCTTGGGGTCACCACTCCCTCGATTTACCATGCCCAACGGCCACAGTCAATGTCCCAGGCGTCTCTACCTTCGGCTAACGGGGCCAACGTACACAAAACCGCACCAAATCGTGCTTCGGTACCCTCCGTCCCACGTAATACTGTTGGAAGCCCCCCTACAATCACCAAAAAAATCATCGAGCCCACTCCTGAAGAGTCGGAGGAAGATACGAGGGTGGAGAGAGCTCCACCGAGGAAGTCGTTGCCTGGAATGGAAACACGCCACAAGAGCAATGGCACGATGGATCGCAACTTCCGGTTCCCAGCCTCTCCACCTTCCTCCACCTCGACTGTGCCGCAAACGCCCCCAGCGGCTTCCCCGCCTTTGTCACCACCCCTTGCTTCTGAGGGAACCAAACCCCCAGCTACCCCTACGCCTACTATTGACCAGGGCATTCCCGTGAAAATCATCACGCCGTCAAGCGTTGAAGTACCCCCGCCGCCGCCGGTCGAGAAAGAGAATAGGAAGGTAGACGATGACGCCGAGGAGGAAGTTGGACCCACGGTAGAAATTGACTTGCGATGATGGGTGCGACAATGATTATGGTATCACATTCTGTCTCGATCACATGTTATGCCTGCCGTACAGATGCTCAGCTACGTGAGCCAGGTGGAAGATACATTACAGACGTTATTTTTCTCACACCCTCGGGCG
>JBBPLQ010000849.1:0-13488 GCA_038089855.1 Royoungia palumana
CTGTGGGAGTTATAGGCGACAGGGTGCCATTTATCCCCTTTGAGAATAGATAAGACTGCTCCTGTGGCGTAATCCGAGGCGTCGGACTCAAGGCGGTACTTGCCATCATGGTCTGGGTACGCGAGGATGGGAGCTGTGGTAAAGGCTTCTTTTAATTTATCCATAGATGTTTGTTCTTTTTCCGTCCAGGTCCACTGGACTTCCTTTTTTGTGAGATCATGTAAAGGACGTGCTATTTTTGCATAATCTTTTATGAAGCGGTGGTAGAAGTTGGCAAGTCCTAAAAAGGATCGAACGTGTTTGACCTTCGTGGGTGTGGGCCATTCTCTGATGGCTTTGGTCTTTTCGTCGTCCATGGAGATACCATCTACTCCGACAATCATCCCTAAGAAATCTACTTGTTTGCATGAGAAAGTGCATTTTTCGGGTTTTATGAATAGATCATTTTCGCGAAGCCTGCGGAGTACCTCAAGTACGATTTTGTCATGTTCCTTTTGGTTATCCGTGGAAGTGAATATCATTAGGTCATCAATGTAGACGACCACGACTCCTTCCATATCGGCGAAGATCTCATTCATCATACACTGGAAAGTGGCGGGGGAATTGCATAATCCGAAGTACATGACCAGGGGTTCGAAGGAGCCTCTGAAACAAACGAAGGCAGCCTTCCATTTGTCACCTTCTTTGATGCGAATGTTGTTGTATCCCCATCTGAGGTCCATCTTCGTGAAGAGTTTGGCATGTTTTAATTTATCAATGAGTTGTGAAATAAGTGGGAGGGGGTAATTGTTTTTGACCATGTGTTCGTTTACGTAACGGTAATCCTGTACCATCCGTTTTCGTCCATCTTTCTTAGGGACGAAGAACACGGGAGAAGTTTGTTCCGATTTAGAAGGTCGGATGTAGCCTTTCGCCATTTGGTCATCTATGAAATCCGAAACTTCTTTTTGCTCATCTGGAGACAGGGGAATGATTCTATCCTTCTTTGGTTGAAATGTCTCCTTGAGTTCGATTCCGTGATCCCATGGTTTCCTAAGCGGCATCCTTTCCGATTTCTTCTTTGAGAATACGTCCAGGTATTCATGATACTGTTTTGGAACGAGTTCCTCTACGGGTTTTTCTGTTTTAGGTTTTTCTTCGGCTTTTGCCGTTTTCGTTTTGTAATGGAAATAGATATCTTCGACTTCTTCACATGTGACTTTCCTTAGGAAGCTAGAGTCGTTGCATTGAAGAGGACAACATGTGAGGTTTACTTTTCCGGTACTCCAATCGATGTCCGGGTTATGTTTCTTCAACCACGTGTATCCAAGAACCAGGTTGTGAGTTCCTAGGTTCGTAATCTCCGTTCTGACGACCTCTCTATGTCCTTCAAAGTCTAGAGTGATGTCGGCATAATGTGTGATTTCCCCTGAGGAGTTAGGAGTTCCATCGGCATTATAGACTTTTGCCGGAAATGGAAGGGGGTGTTTTTGTAATTTGTTTTTCTTTACGTAGGTTTCATTTAGGAACGTAATGTTTGCTCCACTATCCAGTAGTGCGGACGCATATAATTCCTTTTCTGAGTTTTCTCCTTTTATTTTTAGCTTGAGGGTTATTTCCCTATCAAGGTTAGTGGATCTCATAAATTTTGGTGGGTACATCTTAGGAGAATCAAGCACTGGTTTATCGTCCCAGCCGCGCTCGTTGTGAGACGCTCCTGACGGCGTATTGTCCGAAAGCATAGGAGATGAAAAAGGGGAATACTCGGGTTCATACAAATTAGTATCATAATCGTCTAGGCATGTTTCAATGTCTAAGGGAGCAAAGAAAGACTGACCTTTGTGAGACTGACCATCCCTTTTAGTCAGCTCACTTAGGCTTTTCCCGCTTCTTTCAAGAAGTGTTCCTTCATTTGTTCATATGATAACCCCTTCAGTTTGTCGAAAGGGTTTGGGTTCGCTGGAGGGGTGTGTTCCTCCTTTTTGGTTTCGCGGGCTTTTAATTTCTGCTTGCCCTTGCAGTCCTTGTGGTGTTTGCTGCCGTACCATTTGCACGATGGGCATTGGACTTTCGTCTCTGGGCATTCTTTTACCCAGTGACCACTCTGGTTGCAGTTTAAACACTTGCCGGTGCCTGGTTTCTTTGTTGTTTGGGCGGCCGTATGGTACCACCCATCGTTGTCCTTTGAGATGGCGTCTATATCCATTGCATTTGGATCCCTCCTTGTTGTGGCGTTCCTCAAGAAGCTCAAAGACTCCTTGGTGTTTCCCACCCTTCTTATCTCATTGAGGTACATAAGCGATGATGGTACTCCTTCGCTTCCCTTCTTGGAATATCTGTGCGATGATGGCGGGGGAGGTGTTTGTTTCTAGGAGGCGTACTCCATGCGATGTGTCCACTCCGGACTTCTTGTATAGAGCTTCCCATTTTACGAGAAACTCATCTGTCTTCATATTTCCTTGTTTAAGCCGTTCTAACTGTGCTACAGCCCAATCCTTTTGTATTGTTGGTCGGAACATTGTTTTGACCTGATCCTTAATGTGATCCCAATCGTATGCGACGGGATCGGCGATTACTTGCTCCATTCGTGTTTGTGCGAAGGAGCCTCCTTTGTCCCCTTTTATCCTAGAGAGGACTGCTAGCGACGCATCCCAGGTTGTTGTGCTTATGTTATTTATTTTGATCCATGCCAGCATTTTGGACCACCATTCTTCAAAGTGGGGAATGGACCCTTTGTATTCGCCTGGGTCGGCTAGTATCTCAAATTTCCTTGATCCGGATGCTACGGGCACCGGTTGGGTTGCCTTTAGGGTTCGTAACTCCTTTAGCAGGTCTTGGATCTGCTGATTTTGTTCTCGTATTGTTACGTCCCTTCCTTGTATGGCATCCTTTATCTCTGTCAACCCTGCTGTGAGATGACCGACGTTGTTGTTCCATGACCCTCCTGCTTGAATGTTCTCCAGGAATGTGTGGAGGCCTGTGAATTCTGCCATTGGTGGAGAGAGGGGTTATCTATTTGGTGATGGTAGTGGGTACTCTGGTTGGTTTTCTAAGTACATTTCGGGGTCTGAGTGATCGGTTTAGACGATCTTGGATCTGATCGTATGCTTCGTATCTAACTCTTTTCCTATTCCTCCTGTATTGTTCCCAATCTCTCTGCCTGCGCAGATGGGTGTCGTCGAAGTCTGTGGGGGTTGTGTTTGGGTCGTACGACTCGCTTCTTTCCCTCTTTGGAATGCAAAGGGGTACTACTATAGGACTTGGAGATCTCTTTATCTCTGGTTCTGGTTCTTCGCTTGACGAAAGCGGTGTGAGCGGACTTAATGGGGTTTCCGCAGGTTCCTCTTTTACTACTACTCTGGTCGATGAGAGAGACCTGCCCTCTATACCAGGTGACCCTTCTTGTTGGAATAACGCCGAGTGGTCGACGAGTCCTTCTGAAGTTATGCGAAGGGGTACTCTTTCTAACGATCGGCACGCTAATACGCCTCTCAGGACTTGGTCTTCTGAGGCGCGAGAGAAATGAGCCCAGGGTAGAAAGTTGTCATAGATAAGGAAAGATAAAGTTGCTGCGTCAAGGGGTTCTTCTGTCGGATATCTCCGATCCCTAATGCTATCTCTCAGACGCTGTACCTCCTCAGTGCTAGCATGGGGCAGCTGTGGGGCTACTTCTTCCCAGAAGTGGGTGTGAGCATTTGATGAGGATTCATGGTTCACTGGTATGCGCGAAGTTTAAACCTTCCGGACCTTGTGACCAACTCAAGACAACGCACTTGCGGGTGCTTCAGTGGCGGCGTTGAATATGGTCCTGCTTCTAAGTCTGCGACTTCAACGGTAGAGGTAGAAGATGTAGTAAAGTTCTTATGAAACAACTCTCAAAGACAAGAGCTGATGAGCGAAGAGATGGAGTGTTGTGGAGTTCTTGAGTCAATGAAGAGGAAAGACCAGAAGAACTTTACTGGAGTTCTCTGGTGTTGACATTCGGTTTATATACTAGTACATGGGTTTGTATCTATTTGTAATGTTCCATAGGATTCTATCTAATGGTAACATATGATTGGTCAATAAGAAATTGTACGATGCACAGCATCAGTAAGCGTATGATGTCATAGATAAGAGCGAGAAATGCTATTGGATGGAATGTCATAGAATGTTCTATAGGGCTGTGCTTGGCTATGCAAGTGTGGCAGCCAATAGGGTTAAGTTCCGAGCATAGGTTTTGCATGAGGTATGATAAGATCACATGACCAGTCACGTGATGTGTTTGAGTGGGTCGAAAACATAAGTGTCTTGAGCGAAGTGTTGCTCAAGGTTGAAAACATAGGGGTTAATTGACGCGTTTGTAACACTACCCCCCTGCTGATGATCAGATTCCAGATGATCATGATCAGTATGATCCAGGAGATTAACGGCGGTGTTTTCAACGACTGTGGATGGCATAGGTATGGGGTTGAACATAGATTTAAAGTTTTCATAATTGACACGTAATTTGCAAGGGGCGGATGGGTGGGCTTCGTGGAATTCTTTTACAGTGTCTGGGCTGTTTGTTAGATGTTTAGCTGGTTCCCAAGTTCGCTCCGTTTCATCGTATCCCTTCCAATGTACGAGGTATTCAAGTGTTCGACCTTTTAGTCTCAAATCAACGAGATAGTTGACCTCGTATTCAACGTCACGGTTTTCAGTTACGATAACCGGTCCGGGCTGGTCCGCTGGTTGGCCGTCAAGGTGTTCCAAGTATGGTTTAACACGTGATATGTTGACTACTGGGTGGATCTTGATTGAACGTGGGAGTTTTAATTCCACCGCGTTTGTGCCTTTCATGGATATTATTTCATAAGGGCCTATCCATTTATCCGATAGTTTTCTTGACCGGTTTGCGATATTAAGGTTATCTGTGGCAAGCCACACCTTATCGCCTGTTTTGTAATCCGGTGCTTCTGATCGGTGTTTATCTGCTTGGAGTTTCATTCGCTCCTGAGCTTTTTCAATGTTTTGTTTTGTTTGTGTGAGAATTTCTGTCATATCTGTAATGAACCCTTGTGCGGCAGGTGCCTGAACTGCGCGTGGTTCGATTCCCATACGAGGTGCATATGAATGTGTGATGGAAAAGGGTGAGAATTTCGTGGAAGAGTTCTGCTTCGAGTTGTAGCTGAACTGTGCGATTGGTAACCAATTGGTCCAATCATTCTGTCTTTCTGCACAGAACATTCGAAGGAACTGCTGTACTTCTCGGTTCATACGCTCCGTTTGCCTGTCCATTTGCGGGTGATGAGCTGTGCTCAGCTTCGGAGTTATTCCTAGGTTTTTGCATATATCTTTCATAAGTTGTGAAGCGAATTGCGGACCGCGATCCGACACGATTGTTTTAGGAAGTCCGTGATGCTTCCAAACGTGTGCCAAGTACAACTTAGCCAATTCTAGGGAGGAACATGTTTTTGTCGTGGGAATGAATTCGACTTCTTTTGAGAAGCGATCCACAACTGTGAGAATGGAATCATAGTTGTTGGAAAGGGGGAGATCTGTGATGAAATCTGCTGAGATATCTTCCCATGGTGCAGCTGGAGCTTCTAAGGGTTGAAGTTTACCGGCTGGCGGCTGATTGTTTCCCTTGAAGCGTGCGCATCTTTCGCAACGTGATACATAGGTTTTTACGTGTTTTGCCATTTCTGGCCATGTGTAATGACGCGAGAGGAGTTCAAGCGTCTTTTCATATCCGGGATGTCCTGCAACCGGTGTGTCATGATGCATGGTTATTGCTTCTGTTCTGAGCGATTCTGGAATATATATTTTGTTTTCTTTTTGTAGTAATTTATTTTTTATTTCATAACCGCGTTTCTTTTGGAGGTCTTCAATTGCCCTACTTGGAATTTTCATTTGTTCGTGACTAACACGTTCATGGAATTGTTCTCCTTGATCCTTTAACGTTACCTCAATTGGGCGGATCTGAGATTCGGGTATAACCGTTATTCCTGTGTTGTCATTTTCTATTCCTTCGGCATGATCTTCTCTCCGAGATAACGCATCTGCTTTTCCCATAGTAGCACCAGCTTTGTAGTGCCATGTCATATTGAACCTAGATAAGTATTGCGCCCAGCGCGCTTGCCTTCTAGACAAGTCTTGGCGTGTCATAAACCATTTTAAGTTTTCATGGTCGTTCCATATTTCGAAGGGTTGTTCCAGCCCTTCTAGGTAGTGTCTCCATAATTCCAAAGATCGGATCACCGATAGCATCTCTTTGTCGGCGATTGGGTAGTTCCTTTCTTCGGGTGACATACTGTGGGAATTGTAGGCGACAGGGTGCCATTTATCCCCTTTGAGAATAGATAAGACCGCTCCTGTAGCGTAATCCGAAGCGTCGGACTCAAGGCGGTACTTGCCGTCATGGTCTGGGTATGCAAGGATGGGAGCTGTCGTGAAAGCTTCTTTTAATTTATCCATAGATGTTTGTTCTTTTTCTGTCCAGGTCCACTGGACTTCCTTTTTCGTAAGATCATGTAGGGGGCGTGCGATTTTTGCATAATCTTTTATGAATCGGCGGTAGAAGTTGGCAAGTCCTAAAAAGGATCTGACGTGTTTGACCTTCGTGGGTGTGGGCCACTCTCTGATGGCTTTGGTCTTTTCGTCATCCATGGAGATACCGTCTACTCCGACGATCATTCCTAAGAAATCTACTTGTTTGCATGAAAATGTGCATTTTTCTGGTTTTATGAATAGATCATTTTCGCGAAGCCTGCGGAGCACCTCGAGTACGATTTTGTCGTGTTCCTCTTGGTTGTCCGTGGATGTGAATATCATGAGGTCATCGATGTAGACAACCACGACTCCATCCATATCGGCGAAGATCTCGTTCATCATACATTGGAAGGTGGCGGGGGAATTGCATAATCCGAAGTACATGACCAAGGGTTCGAAGGAGCCTCTGAAACAAACGAAGGCTGCCTTCCATTCGTCACCTTCTTTGATGCGAACGTTATTATAACCCCATCTGAGGTCCATCTTCGTGAAGAGTTTGGCATGTTTTAATTTATCGACGAGTTGGGAAATGAGTGGGAGGGGGTAATTATTTTTGACCGTGTGTTCATTGACGTAACGGTAATCCTGTACCATCCGTTTTCGTCCATCCTTCTTTGGGACGAAGAACACGGGAGAAGTCTGTTCCGATTTAGAAGGTCGGATGTAGCCTTTCGCCATTTGGTCATCTATGAAATCCGAAACTTCTTTTTGCTCATCTGGAGATAAGGGGATGATTCTACCCTTCTTTGGTTGAAATGTCTCCTTGAGTTCGATTCCGTGATCCCATGATTTCCTAAGCGGCATTCTTTCCGATTTCTTCTTTGAGAATACGTCCAGGTATTCGTGATACTGTTTTGGAACGAGTTCCTCTACGGGTTTTTCTGTTTTAGGTTTTTCTTCGGCTTTAGCCGTTTTGGTTTCATAATGGAAATAGATGTCTTCGACTTCTTCACATGTGACTTTTCTTAGGAAGCTAGAGTCGTTGCATTGGAGAGGACAACGTGTGAGGTTTACTTTTCCGGTGCTCCAATCGATGTCCGGGTTATGTTTCTTCAACCACGTGTATCCAAGAACGAGGTCATGAGTTCCCAAGTTTGTAATCTCCGCTCTGACAACCTCTTTATGTCCTTCGAAGTCTAGCGAGATATCGGCATAGTGTGTGATTTCCCCCGAGGAGTTAGGAGTTCCATCGGCGTTATAGACTTTAGCCGGGAATGGAAGGGGGTGTGTTTTTAATTTGTTTTTCTTCACATATGTGTCGTTTAGGAAAGTGATATTTGCGCCACTGTCTAGCAGGGCTGACGCTTCTTTTTCCTTATCTGAATTTTCTCCTTTTAGCTTCAGCTTGAGGGTTATTTCCCTATCAAGGTTAGCTGATCGCATAAATTTTTCTGGGTATTCCGTCGGAGAATTAAGCACTGGAGTTTCGTCCCAGCCGCGCTCATTGTGAGACGCTCCTGACGGCGTATTGTCCAAAAGCATAGGAATGGAAGATGAAGAAGGGGAATACTCGGGGCACTCATACAAAGAGGTATCGTAATCGTCTAGGCATGTTTCAATGTCTAAGGGAGCAAAGAAAGACTGACCTTTGTGAGACTGACCGTCCCTTTTAGTCAGCTCACTTAGGCTTTTCCCACTTCTTTCAAGAAGTGCTCCTTCATTTGTTCATACGACAACCCCTTCAGTTTGTCAAAAGGGTTCAGATTTGCTGGAGGGGTATGTTCCTCCTTTTTAGTTTCTCAGGCTTTTAATTTCTGCTTGCCCTTGCAGTCCTTGTGGTGTTTGCCGCCATACCATTTGCACGACAGGCATTGTACTTTGGTCTCTGGGCATTCTTTGACCCAGTGACCAGTTTTTCCACAGTTTAAGCACTTGCTGGTGCCTGGTTTCTTTGTGGTTTGGGCGGCTGTGTGGTACCACCCATCGTTATCTTTGGAGATGGTATCTATGTCCATCGCATTGGGGTCCCTTCTTTGCATGGTGTTCCTCAGGAAGCTTAAGGATTCCTTGGCGTTTCCCACCCTCCTTATCTCATCAAGGTAGGTGGTCACCATGCTTCTTCGCTTCCCTTCTTGGGCGATGATCTAAGGCGTGGTGTTGGTTTCTAGGAGGCGCACCCCGTGCGATGTGTCCACTCCCGATTTTTTGTACAGAGCTTCCCATTTTACTAGGAATTCGTCTGTTTTCATATTTCCTTGTTTGAGCTGCTCTATTTGTGCCACGGCCCAGTCGTTTTGGATTGTTGGTCGGAACATTGTCTCGACCTGTCCCTTAATGTGATCCCAGTCATAGCTGACTGGGTCCGCGATTACTTGTTCCATTCGCGTCTGTGCGAAGGAACCTCCTTTGTCCACTTTTATCCTAGAGAGGACTGCTAGCGATGCATCCCAGGTTGTGGTGCTGATGTTGTTTATTTTGATCCATGCCAGCATTTTGGACCACCATTCTTCGAAGTGGGGAATGGACCCTTTGTATTCTCCTGGGTCAGCTAGTATCTCAAATTTCCTTGTTCTGGCCACTACTGGCGCCGGTTGTGTTGCCTTTAAGGTACGCAGTTCCCTTAGCAGTTCCTGGATTTGTTGGTTTTGTATTGCTATGGTTGCATCCCTTCCTTGGATTGCGTCCTTTATTTCGGTTAGCCACGCCATGAGGTGTCTGATGTTGTTGTTCCAAGATCCTCCAGCTTGGATGTTCTCCAGGAACATGTGGAGTCCTGTGAATTCAGCCATTGGTAGGAGAGGGGGATGTGTTTATTTGGAAAGGGTAGTAGGTACTCTGGTTGGCTTTCTAAGCACGTTTCTTGGTCTGAGTGAACGACTCAGTTGATCCTAGATCTGATCGTATCCTTCATATCTAACCCTTTTCCTATTCCTCCTGTATTGTTGCCAATCTCCCTGCCTCCATAGGTGTGTGTCGTCGAAGTCCGCAGGGGTTGTATTTGGGTCCAACAATTCACTCCTTTCTCTTTTGGGAATGCGAAGTGGTACTACTATAGGACTGGGTGATCTCTTTATCACTGGTTCTGGTTCTTCGCTTGATGAAAGCGGTGTTAGCGGACTTAATGGGGTTTCCGCAGGTTCCTCTTTTACTACTACTCTGGTCGATGAGAGAGACCTGCCCTCTATACCAAGTGACCCTCCTTGCTGGGATAACGCCGAGTGGTCGATGAGTCCTTCTGATGTAATGCAAAGGGGGATTCTTTCTAATGATTGGCACGCTAATATGCCTCTTAGGACTTGGTCTTCTGAGGCATGAGAGAAGTGAGCCCAGGGTAGAAAGTTGTCGTAGATAAGGAAAGATAAGGTTGCTGCATCAAGTGGTTCTTCTGTCGGATATCTCTGATCCCTAATGCTATCTCTCAGATGCTGTACCTCCTCAGTGCTAGCACAGGGCAGCTGTGGGGCTACTTCTTCCCAAAAGTGGGTGTGAGCGTTCGATGAGGATTCGTGGTTCACTGGTACGTGCGAAGTTTAAACCTTCCAGACCTTGTGACCAGCTCGAGACAACGCACTTGCGGGTGCTTCAGTGGTGGCATTGAATATATCCTGCTTCTAAGTCTGCGACTTCAACAGTAGAGGTAGAAGGTGTAGTAAAGTTCTTATGAAACAACTCTCGAAGACAAGAGCTGATGAGCGAAGAGATAGAGAGGTGTAGAGTTCTCAAGTCGTTGAAGAGGAAAGACCAGAAGAACTTTACTAAAGTTCTCCGGTGTTGGCATTTGGGTTTATATACTACTGTTACATGTTTGTATCTATTTGGCATATTCGAGAGAGTTCCATAGGAGAATGTATGTGATTGGTTAAATAAAAGTGGTACGATGCACAGCATCGGTAAGTGCATGATGTCATAGATAAGAGCGAGAAATGCTATTGGTTAGAATGTCATAGAATGTTCCATAGGGCTGTGCTTGGCTATGAAAGTGTGGCAGCCAATAGGGTTATGTTCCGAGCATAGGTTTAGCATGAGGCATGATAAGATCATGTGACATGGGAGTGTGGATCAAAAACATAAGTGTCTTGAGCGAAGTGTTGCTCAAGGTTGAAAACATAGGGGTTAATTGACATGTTTGTAACACTACCCCCCTGCTGATGATCAGATTCCAGATGATCATGATCAGTATGATCGAGGAGATTAACGGCGGTGTTTTCAACGTCTGTCGATGGCATAGGTATAGGGTTAAACATAGATTTGAAATCTTCATAGTTGACACGGAGTTTGTGAAGCAACCTCGAAAGAAAGAAGTTTGCTTAGTAGTCAGTTATTAGCTGACCAGGCTTTGTGCTTAAGAGAGGAGTTTGTGAGGGAAAGAACAAGTTGATAAAACTAAAGAGTGTGGCTACTACATCGAGGGTTTATATACTGTCCACTGTGTGTGGTCGTATTTACGATAGTACACTAATAAGGAATGTGGTACGATATCCTGTATTGAATTGTCATTGGACGATAAGTAGTGAGTCATAGATAAGGCACTGCCTTGAGAGTGGAAGAGAAGCGTCAAGCTTCTATGGAATGGAATGAGCATGGATCATATCCGATTGGTTGTTTAAATATATGCTGCTTCTATTGTGGCAGCCAATAGGAATCAATCCTGAGCATAGGTTTGGCATGAGGCGTCTATATTTAGAATGTGTCCTTCAAGGACGAGTGTAGGGGAACGTCATAGGATGAGGGATTGAAAGTCTTGTCAAAAGACTGCATGGGGTTCATAGGAAAGAAAAGTGTAGGAAATGGAATTGGTTCAGAGGTGATCGTAACACTACCCCCCTTCTGTTGATCAGATTCCAGATGATCTGATACAGAATGTTCAAGGAGATTAACTCCAGATTCCTCTATTTCCGTTAAGTTATTTGGCATAGTTTGGAACATAGTGGTGAATTCTTCCATAATATGTATTTTTCTAGGGGCGGAGGGATGGGCTTTGTGGAAATCTTTTATTGCGTCCGGCGCGTTTGTTAGATTCTTTGCCGGTTCCCATGTGTGCTCCATTTCATCGTATCCTGCCCAGTGTACGAGGTATTGAAGGGATCTACCCTTCATTCTGCTATCGACAATGTAGTCGACCTCGTATTCGCTATCTCTGTTCTCGGTTACTAGAACCGGACCGGGTTTATGTGTGGGTTGGCCTTCAAGGCGTTCCTGATATGGTTTTACCCGTGAGATGTTAACGACAGGGTGGATTTTGATGCTTTTTGGAAGCTTCAATTCAACCGCGTTATTTCCTTTCATAGAGATTATTTCATAAGGACCAATGAATTTATCCGTTAATTTCCGTGTGCGATTAGCGATATTCAAATTATCGGTGGCAAGCCACACTTTATCACCCGGTTTGTATTCCGGTGCATCGGAACGGTGTCGGTCTGCATAATGTTTCATGCATTCCTGTGCCTGCAGGATGTTTTCTTTTACAGAAAGTAAAATGTCGTTCATATTTGTAATGAATGCCTCGGCAGCTGGTGCACGAGTGGTTTTGGGTTCTATGCCCATTCTTGGTAAATATGAATGAGTAATGGAGAAGGGAGCGTGTTTGGTGCTCGAGTTCTTTTTCGAGTTATAACTGAACTGTGCGATTGGAAGCCATTGTGACCAATCCTGTTGGTTCTCGGCACAGAACAGCCTCAAGAACTGTTGTACTTCTCTATTCATACGCTCTGTCTGTCCGTCCGTTTGCGGATGATGAGCTGTGCTTAATTTGGGTTTTATTCCCAGGTTGTTGCATATGTCTTTCATAAGTTGGGATGCGAATTGTGGTCCGTGATCCGATATTATTGTTTTTGGAAGTCCATGATGCTTCCAGATGTGAGCTAGATACAATCTAGCCAATTCGAGAGAATTGCATGTTTTTGTCGTGGGAATGAATTCTACTTCTTTTGAGAAGCGATCCACGACTGTGAGAATGGAATCATAATTGTGTGAGAGGGGAAGATCCATTATGAAATCGGCTGAGATATCTTCCCAGGGTGCGGACGGAACTTCTAAGGGTTGGAGTTTGCCGGCTGGCGGCTGATTACCCGTTTTCATCCGTGCACATCTCTCACATCTTTCTACATATTGCTTAATGTGGTAATTCTTGCGTCTTTTCAAATCCGGGGTGTCCTGCAACCGGAGTATCATGGTGCATAGTAATCACTTCTGTTCTGAGTGATTCTGGTACATAGATTCTGTTTTCTTTTCTTAGGAATTTGTTTTCTATTTCATATCCACGTTTGCGTAACGCTTTGATTGCCTTATTGGGAATTTTCATTTGCTCATGCTGGAGCTTTTCTTGGAATTGTTCTCCGAGATCCTTTATCTGTACCTCAATTGGGCGGATCTTTGATTCGGGAACCACTATTATTCCTTTATTATCATCTTCTATTCCCTCAGCGTGATCTTCTCTTCTAGAGAGTGCGTCTGCTTTTCCCATGGATGTTCCTGGTTTATGATGCCAGGTGAAATTAAACCTAGATAGATATTGTGCCCAGCGTGCTTGTCTATGCATAAGATCTTGTCGAGTCATGAACCATTTTAGGTTTTCATGATCGTTCCATACTTCGAATTGGTGTCTAGCACCTTCTAGATAGTGTCTCCATAATTCCAGGGAACGAATCACCGAGAGCATTTCTTTATCGGCGATTGGGTAATTTCGTTCTTCTGGTGTCATACTGTGAGAATTAAAGGCTACTGGGTGCCATTTATCTCCTTTTAGAATAGAAAGAACCGCGCCCGTTGCATAATCCGAGGCGTCCGACTCTAAACGATATTGGCAATCATTGTCAGGATACGCGAGGATCAGTGCGGTGGTGAAAGCATGTTTTAGTGTGTCAAACGCCGTTTGTTCTTTTTCTGTCCATGTCCATGTGACTTCCTTTTTGGTAAGGTCATGGAGAGGACGTGCGATTTTAGCATAATCTTGGATAAAGCGCCTATAGAAGTTGGCGAGTCCAAGGAAAGATCTGACATGTTTTACTGTTTTTGGTGAAGGCCATTCCTGTATAGCCTTTGTTTTCTCTTCGTCCA
>JBBPLQ010000851.1:0-13475 GCA_038089855.1 Royoungia palumana
ATGGAATGGAAGCATAGGGTATAGGGTTAATATGAACATATGGAGTTAGATCTTAATCGGTGCCTTGATGTGTGGCAGCCAATCATGGTTGGAATCCAGCATAGGTTTGACATGAGGTGTTAGAGGCTGTGTCGTCTAGACATTTGTGTAGCGGAACGACATATGGAGTCTTTGGTTGGTGAAGCATAGGGAAAGGAATGGACTTAGTCATAGGAAATGGTATGAGATTTGAGGCGTTTATAACAGTCCGATGATAGACTCCAAATCGAATCTGTGGCAGTGACATACTAGAGTGGACAGTAATGATGAGTGTGGGTTCATACGAGCCAAAAGGGAATAAAAACGGCAATGGGAGTCATCCAAGTCGTGTGTGTATGAATGGCAGAAGTTGGAAACGTCCAGGATCGTCTGAGTGGATAGGGAATAACTTGAAGAATGGCAATGGGAGTCATCTGAGTCATGGGCGTACAAATGGCAGAAGTTGGAAACATGCAGAATCGTCCAAGCAGATAGGGAATAACTTGAAGAACAGTAATGGGAGTCATCCATGCTGTGGGTGTACAAATAGTGCTCAAAACTTGAGTCAGTAGACAGACTTCAGAGCAACCAAAATAATGTACTTATTTTCTCTTTTGAGTCCGACTTGGACCACCCTTGTTTGCAGATACTTTGGTAGCACCAGCACGGGTATGCTTCTTGATGGACTCTTCAACCTCAGCTTCCACATTGCTTAGGGGCCCCCCATCATCGATGAGGTTCCTCACCATGATTGTGGAACTCAGAGGGGGGGTGCCATGTTTTCTTTTCAGGGTTGATGGACTGGGGGAATTGCTCTCGGCGGCATACTGGGGCTCTGGAGAAAAGGTCATCAGTGGGAGCAGGGAGAATTGCTTGGGTGTGGTGTCCCAGGGTGGAGTGTATGCCTTTTGTTTTCCTTCATGATTTGTCACAGCAAGCCGGCCAGATGCAGATGTCTCTGAAGCACAGGTGTCCTCTGAGGCAGGGGCAGTTGAGCAAGCTTCAAATTGGTGTTCCATTTCCAGGAGATCGTCCTCATCGTCTACCGCCATTATGGAATCCTTTGCAATCAAACCATTCACATTTTCAAACAATCTCCTGATAGGATGGTCAGTAAATCATTTTTGAGGACATATCCACTGCTTACTCATTGTAGTATGAAAGTAGTCCATCAGCCCACTTTTGATCCTTCATCTCACGAATGAGCCAGATAATTCTGTAGTAGTAGTCATGGTAGTTGAATAAACCGTCCTGTTCATTCCACTTCTCAGTGGATGAGATCATGAAATGAGCCTATTTAAAATGGTGAAACTCCAAGATAGACTGCATTTGAATAGCAGTAGTCCACACCTGAATCGCAGCATATGCAATATGCTCAGCTTCGACTTGTTGCATGCAGTGAATCTTAGCATTGCCCGCATGGGTACCCTTCACACACTTGGAAAGTGCAGAGGAAGGAGATGTGAATATATGCTTCAAAACCTAGTGGAAAGTTTGTCAACTAAAGTGTGAAATCAAAATAAATGGAAGGACTTACATGTTCAATCAAGAATCCTCTTGTTAAGGCTATGCAGGATTTCCAGCGACAACTCCGGAGTTGTGCGAGGGGTTCGGGACTTCAGCTTCAGCAACTCGGAGCAGAGCACTGTGCCCTTACTGTCCTTGTTGGGGGTCCTGGATTTCGGAGGACGAAGAGGATGGAGTGGGTTGGAGGGGGAACTCGAAGTGGAGTGAGACAAGAGAGGAGTGCCAGGGAAGTCTTAGTCGATATTCAAGCTAGAGTATCTATGACAAGGTGCGGACTTATATATGGAGGACAGGAAACGTAACTGGGACAGAGATGAATAAGTCTGGAGTCAGAAGGGTTGGAGTAAGGGTCGGAGATGGAGAATGGACAAGGGTTGACAGGGAATGGAGAAGGGTCGATAGAGAAATGTACATGCAGGGTCGGAGGTAACTAGGACGGAGGCAATACATGATGAGATAGAATGTAAACTATAAACGGAGAATGGAGTGATGGAGTGAAATGGAGAGATGGAGTGAAATGGAGAGACGGAGATCTAATGGACAGGGTATTGGAGTGCGCAAGGGTGCTGGAGTTGGGTCTCGGAGGTGTGGAGTAGGTCGGAGGAATGGCACATGACACCTCTGAATAATCCCTCACTAATCATGCGAGGGTTGTAGTCAGATCCTGGGGTGTCTCCAATGTATGTATGTGCCAGCCATTGGTTAGCTGTCACCTTGTAGCTATCAGATGGATCCTCAAACTTTTTTCATGTCCTATTACATTTTCAGATTTTCATTAAATTGAACATCAATGATCAACTCACTTGTGGGGATCTTGATTGTACTCTTGGAGATATTTGACTGGACATAAGAGGGCTCTGGGTTGGGCATGGGAAAAGCCCATCCAAGAACGGCCAGCCTTTGTGTTGCCCGAGACTGGGGGTTGAACTACTTGTTTTTCAGGTTGTGGAGCAGCATACACTCCAACCACTTTGTGTAGACGACAGCCATCCTCAGAACGGATATGCATGACAACAACTTGCATCTAGGTAGCCAATGAGAGTAGCCTGACAATGAAGCACTTCTAGAAATACTTACTTCTTTGATGAGGCTGGTTAGTTTCACTGTCTTCTTGCTGCCAGTGAGGAGAGATTGGAGGTATGATGCATGAGTTGTCAGGTAGTTGAATGTCTGTTGGTAGTGATCCTTTTTCCTGTTGTCACTATCGATGAATTTAGTACACATATATGCAATGAAAGAGGTGGAAACACACAGTTTGCTTAAGATTTTCTTGTGCATTGCAGTTATGTTGTCATCCTCACCAACCATGGACCCAGACCTCTCCTGCTCTAGTAATAAACAAACCTGAATGACCTTGCTAAGGTCACAGAATGTGTCAAGTCCACAAGGTATATATTGTGCTGCTGATAAGCACTCATGCTGGCCAGCATCATCCAAATCTTCTTGCTCTTCATTCCTGTACCAAAGATCAGTATCGTATCTTGACCTGAGTCATGATTCACTTTGTTTTATGGCCTGGGGCTTTGACAGACTTTTCACCACTTTGGTACGCTATTTTCTTTGAAACATGGGTACTATTGGACACATTAGTAAATCCTTGGATAAAAGCGAGGGTATGTACCTTGTGTTGCTGGGTCTTCAAGTATTTCCCCCATTTGACTTGGCACAAGGAGATGGTGATGTTGGTGGAGATGTCTGGTAGAGCTTGTCATCACTCCAATTGGTGAATGATGGGCATGAGGACGACATTCTGAAGATGATAGTGGTTAGGGGTTAAGAGTACAGCAACCGCAGCCTTTCCCAAGTCTCATGCTCACAGAAATTCTCATGCAACAAAGTACAACACCGTGATGCAGACTCTTCTGCTTCTGCTCTTCCACTTATGATCGTCCATAGTAATCAGCTCAGGTATTTTTTCCTGTTCATTTACTATTTACTGTCACTCATATTGTCCCTTAGGTTAATTAGCTTTCCAGGTACAGATCCTACAGACAATATATAAGTTTGCCTTACTTTGATGTTGGATGTGTGCATTTTTCACCCATATAGCATGCCTAACCATGAATGCCTCTTCTGTGGAGCCTCATTTTCCTCTCGCAAAAAGCTCTCTGCTCATAAGCCTCAATATGACAACAACAATACTAACCCATCAGGTTTTTGACCAGGGACGTCCTGAGAAGTGGCCTTGTTATATCTTACCCACACCATCCAATGCTGGGAACCATCTGAGTCCCGAGCGAGGGATTAGTGCCAGTGATCTGGCTGAACCACAGGCTCAATCACATCAGGATGTACATCACAGCTTGCAGTTCCTTAGTTTATGAGATGTACTAAAGACTTATACTTTTAGACACCCTACATTCATGATGAGTCTCAACCACCTTCACCCCATCTGGACGCATCACCACCCCATATTCTATCCAAGCATTCAGGTCGTTGTATCACCATGCCAAGACAGTTTGCAGATTTCGTACCATTGACTGTGACACACCTGGAGCACATGCCTGCAACATCACGCCAACAATGTGGATGCACTCAAAACTAGCCAGAAGGCCCCTCCATCCCCATCCCTGCTCCCACTTTCCCCTCAGAAGAATCCCAGTTGTCCAAGCCTGATACCTCATTCACAACCATTCCAGATTTGGCAGGGTTTTATCATGTATACCCCATCTGGCCAACCCATGCACCCATAGACTCACTAAATAGTGTTACCGATGCTCTAAACCTCGACAGTGGTACCCAACCAACCACTTGAGTTGCCCATACTGGTCCAAAACTAGATTACTTCGCTCCTTTCACCAATCCATCATGCAGGCTCCTAATGGCGTACCACTACTCAGGTATCTCTTCAGGGTCTGCTGCTCAGGTTGATGGGCTGCCAAGTTTTGTCAATCACCCATCATTTCATGCACCTGACACTCTCACCTTCTCTCATTCCCATGAAGCAGAACAACTTGACAAGTACTTAGAGACCTCTGACAACCCATTCCATGAGGAACACAGCTGGAAAAGCTCAATAGTCAAGATTCAACTACTGAAAGAAGGTGTCTGTTTTGGCTCCGAAAATAATGCACCCAAGCTCAAGGTATCTGGCATCTATCACCAAGACATAACTGATATCATCTGTTCAGTCTTCGAGTGTTACGACAACCCTGGGTAGGGACTGGCGTTGACTCAGTGGCTCGGAGGTTCCGACGTTCCGAGATAGGGGTTCCAAAGGTTCCGAAAATAGGGGCTCTTGCTGGAGGGCAGGAGTCGATGGTTCAAAGGTAGAATACCCTTGCTAGAGGGGTTTCAAGAGTTCAAAGGATCCCTAGCATGTTGTAGGGGTTCGAAGGGTTCAAGAGAGGGCTCTCCAGAGAAGAGGGAGAGTTCAGAGGGCGACAGTGGTTGAGCACAGTAAATTGAGTAGAACTAAGCTAGGGAATACAGGCATGTATCCTACAGCTTATATATGATACAAGAAGGGCTGAGTTAGGTCAGCGGAACAGAACACCCTCTGGGGGTCTGCAGAATGGAAGAGGATGAGGAAGGAAGGGATGATCCTAAAGGGAACAGGACAGGGTCCCTAAGAATGGCAGAGAAGGAATAAGGGAACACCATGACATGAGAAAGGCAAAGAGACAAGGGAGGAAGACCGTAGATGACCGAGATCTCCAACTGCGGCGCAGTAGGTATACTGTGGTTCCAGGACTACAGGTTCCAACGTTGGATTTCCTAAAAAAGAAATCCTCGGAAGTGAAAGTTTTTTAGGAAGAGAAAGAAATCAACCGCCCTTGGGCGAAGGAGGAACGGTGGCCATGAGCTAGTCCAGTACATATGTCAAAAGGAAAAAGAAGTCGTAACATCGAGGATGAAGTATTCACAACATTCAACACCACCCCATTCACACAGTACTGGAAGGTTGGCAACTGTATCCAAGAAGTTTTCTCAGAGGCTTATGCATCTGCTGAGATGTGAGAAGCTTATGCAGAGATCAACTCCTTGCTATGTGAACCTGACAACAATCTTGAGCGTGTTGTTGCCTCAATGATGATGTGGTCCAATTCAATACATCTTGCTAGTTTTGGAGATGCCTCACTTTGGCCATTCTGCCTTTTCTTCAGGAACAAGTCAAAATACACACATGAAAAACCAACCTCACTCGCATGTCACCATGTCGCATACATTCCAAAGGTAAGTACTGTATCTATTTGAAATTGTTTACTGATGAACATATTTCAACTTCCTACCAACTTTCAAACTCACTACATGTATTGTTACAAATGCTCCTAAACCCCTATCCTCAACCCCTGTCTTTATGCCATCTAACCCAATCTTATCTTATCAACAAGTCTCCATCCCTCAAGAACGCTATGTCATTCCTCCCACATTCTCCCCAGACTTGTTCTAGACTTTCTATGCCTCATGCCAAACCTATGCTCAGAAACCATTCCTATTGGCTGCCACATTTACACAGCCCTATATATATTCCACCAATCAGATATGATCCAACATGCTTCTCAACTTCTCTTCCATTCCAATTCAGTGCCTTATCTATGACATTATTCATTCCTCTTATCATCCAATGACAATTAGATACTGAGTATCATACCACCTTCCTTTCTAGTGTACTATTGTAAATATGACCACACACAGTGGACACTATATATACCATCATGTAGTAGTGTACTTCCCTCAGTTTAATTCACTTTGAGCTTTCCATCCAAACAAACTTCTAAGAGCTAGTCTCTCTACATAAGACAACTACACAATATCCTATTGTTTTGGGTGTTGTTTCATGTATCATTACGATGTACCTGCCACTGCTGAGGTACTGACCCACTGTAAAAGGGAACTTATGTAGGCAATATGGGCACTCCTTCTGGATGAGAAGTTCATGGACACTTACCACAATGGATTGGTCATCCAATGTTACAATGGTGTCTTATGACATATATATCCACGATTTTTCAGCTACTCAGCTGACTACCCAGAAAAGTAAGTCTGAAAATGCAAAGGGGTAATCACTGCTACTAAATGCGACTTAGGGTATTACTTGCAGGAATCAAGTTCCTCAGGTGATATCCATGTCCTTGCTGTTTAGTGAAGAAGTCAGATCTCGATAAGATGGGTCAGGCATGGGATATAAAGCGGCAGATCAAGCACAAACATGTTGATGATGCCTCATGGGGTTCACAGATTCAAAATGCACATCACCTTATATTTGAGTATGGAGCCACAATAGATGGAAACCATATCAAGCAACTTCTAGAAGATTGATCATATGTTCCAACCATTGTAGGTGATCTCATAATCTGTCGACATAGTGCTCATACATTTTGTTATTAGAATACTTTCTCTGATTGCCTACACGACACCAGCATCAACTTTTTCATGTTATTTGTCATTGACTTACTGCATGAATTCGAACTCAGGGTCTGGAAGGCTATATTAACCCATCTATTGCACATCCTCATTGTGGCTGGTGGCGAGAGGATTCAACACCTCAATAAAAGGTATCTCACAACATTAACCTCATTCCATATATGTAATTATAACATTTTGCAAGGTATCGCAATGTACCCACATTCAGCAGGGCAACAATACAGAAGTTTGATCAGAATGTCTCGGCTATGAAGAAGCTTGCAGCAAGGGATTTCGAGGATATTCTACAGGTTTCTCTACTTTCACCTCTCATATCTACTGAATTGCAACTGCTTTTTGTAGTGTGCAATGACTTGTTTTGAGGGTCTGCTCCCTGAACCTCATAGCAAACATGTCCTTAACATGTTATTCAACTTGGCAACCTGGCATGCATACGTGAAGCTATGGGTTCACACTTCTGATACACTCTGTTAAGGCTATGTTGGAATTCCGGTGACAACTCCGGTCAACTCTGGATCTGACTCCAAAGTTGCGCGAGGGGTTTGGGACTTTGGCTTCAGCAACTCAGAGCAAAGCACTGCGCCCTTACTGTCCTTGTCGGGGGTCCCAGATTTCAGAGGACGAAGGGGATGGAGTGGGTGAAAAGATGAACTCAGAGTGGAACAAGATGAGAGAGGAGTGCTAGGGGAAGTCTAAGTCTATATTCAAGCTAATGTATCTACAACAAAGCTCAGACTTATATACGGAGGTCAGAGGACGTAACTATGTGAAATAGGTCCAGGGTCAGAAGGGTTGGGGTTGGAGTCGGAAGGGTTGGAGTAAGGGTCAGAGGCAGAGAATGGACAAGGGTCAACAGAGAATGTACAAGGTATATAAGATGGAGGATGGAGATGGAGAATGTACATACATGCAGGGTCAGAGGTAACTAGGGACGGAGGTTTTACATGACGAGAACAAAATGTAGAGTAAACTATAATGGAGACGAGGAGTGTTGGAATGAGACAGAGGAACAGTGATACTATGGGTGAGATTTGAAGTGCACAAAGGTGCTGGAGTTGCATTTTGGAGGTACGGAGTTGCATGAAGGAACAGCATGTGACACACACACTTTTTTTGACACAGCGACAAGTGCTCTCTGCAGGTCCATTAAGAAATTCACTACTATTACATGTAGATACTACAATACCTTCAAACTTCCCCAAGAGACAAGTGCACACAGACGCAGAACAGCCCAGATCATGGTGAATAATGTGAATGCTCAGACACACCCAAAGATGAAGTCTTTGGAGTGAAAGCAATGGAAGTTAAATCTCCAGATGTACAAATTCCACACACTTGGTGATTATCCTGATATGATCTGCACAATGGGCACAACAGATAGCTATACAACACAATCAGTAAGTGTAGTAGTAGTGCTATCTGTGAATGCTTCGTTCTGATACCCTGGCATTCTTACAGGGTGAATTACAGCACAGGTGCATAAAGCGGCAATACCCCAGAACGTCAAAAAACAGGAAGACCATGCTTGCTTCAATGAGCAAACATGAGTCTCGAGGTCGCTATATTAGCAAGTTAATGAAGATGCTAAGAAGTGAGCAGGCTCAGAGTGAATATACTAAACCACTCAATGAATGGTGATCACAACATCTCCGCACCTCACCTACGGAGCACTATCATATTGTGAAGATCTCAAGGGATAAATTTGACTTTGATGTATGGCTGAATGAGTGTGCTGGGGACCGTGCTATCAAAGTAAGTTGTAATCATTATGTTTAGTTGGTGCACTCATAATTATCCACAAATTAGGATTTTTAGCATCATCTAAAGGACCACCTCCTTGTCCGCTTGCAGAACATTCAAGATGTATCTGATGAGCTAGAGTTTTCGGACAAAGACCACAACTCAGTTAATATTGCAGACAATAAAATATACAAACACAAAGTTCTGTGTGTCAACTACACAACATACGATCTATGCTGAGAACAAGATAGTATCACAGTACAAACACATCCCGATGTCATGGTACTTTCTCAGGTGACTGACGAGCAGCAGCATCCATATTGGTATGCCCATGTAATCTGCATCTTCCATGTGAATGTTTGCTACTATGAAGATGGATCATGCAGCGGAGAGTCTCAACGATTTGATGTCTTATTCGTTCAGTGGTTCAGATGAAACAGTGACTTGGCATCCAGATTTGGTGCACAGAGACTCCCCAAGGTCGGTTTTCTGCATGAAGACGACCCAGATGCATTCAGTTTTTTGAATCCAGATGATGTTACTGTATCTGTGGGGTACACCTCATTCCATCATTCTTGAGCAGTCTAACAGAACAACTACTTAGCCCATCATTTGTCCGTCCTGCAGAAAACGATGACAAGGACTGGTGTTTATTTGATATGAACATGTGGGTTCAAATCTAATGTGATGCCTCTTTCACTTACACTAAATACACTAGATTTGTCAACCACAATATGTTCATGCAGTTTTGTGGCAGTGGCATCAGACATGTGGCCTCATGGACCTGGGATGAATTCCTTCTTACAGATGGACATACCAGCAATGAAGAAATAGGTGGGGTTGAGAGCGAGGTCTTCAAAGAGGAACTTGAAGTTTGAGGCGACGATGAGAGCAACAACAATGATGCCAGCAATGATGATGATGGCAAAGACTCTAGCATTGATGATGAGAGCGAAAGTGACAGTGATGATGAAAACTTGAACAATGGGGGTGGGGCTAATGATGAGGATGATAGTGGCAGGGTTGTCGCTGACGAGGGTGAAGAGTTGGATGACGATGTACTGGTTCAAAAGGGGTACAAGGCATCGTAGTTGGTCACATCATATATCTCAACTATTGCCAGATATTCTTCATTGTATTCAGGATATCACTCGGCAGGATTGGTTATAATCTTGACAAAAAGTCTGTCATAAACATATATGGTCCAACATCAGCAGGATGGCAAGTTCTAACTGTGTATAAGGTCCATAGTCGGTGTGGTGATGCTATACAGCATCATCTCGATGGCATGTCACACTGCCACCCCAAGTCACATTTGTGCAAGTTTGCTGATGAGTATCTACAGTATGTAGACATACTGCCGAGTCAAGTCAGGGGCATAAGAATGAAGTCCAGAGTGCAGGAAAGTAGTCTGAGGTAGTCTGGACCGCAAAAAACCCACCAGGAATAGTCTGGACTGCAGGAAAGATGACTGGACTATCAAATACATGTCTGGAATGTGTGTGATGGGACTGGAAAGTGACAATAGGGCCGGAAAGTGGAGAATCGGTCCAGAAAGTGGACAATTGGGCTTGGGAATGGATAATTGGGCCCAGAAATGGATGTTTAGGCCCAGAAAGCATGCATTTGTCTTGGGATGAAGCCAGGATATCTACATAGAGCTGTCCCAAGCTCTACAGCAGGATCTTCCATCTGAAGAAGGACCAGTTTGAACCATTCCAAGGCCATACCTTTGAGGTAGGACTGTCTGAAGGTGACCTGGGCATGGTCCATGGTGAAGTCCTTAGGATGATCTTGGAAGTTAAGTTGCATGGATCTGTCCCATCAAACTGATCTGGTTCTTGGACCTTGGTGCATGGTGAGGATTTGGAGGTTGGATGACGAGAGGAGGAACAAGCAAGCCAGCTGGGCGAGCATACTGCAGGGAATCTGCTCATTCTCGGAGTCAGAGGAGAAAGGGTCAGAGTTGTTAGGAGTATGGGGTTTGTCATCAGACAGGTCATTTCCAAAGAAGCTGAAGCCATTATCAGGGTCATCTCCTGGAGAACCAGAACCATGGTTAGAAGGTTCATCTCCAGGATCACTGGTGTTACATAGCTGTTGAGCATCTTTTTGAGGATTTTCCAAAGATGTTCAATTGGATTAAGGTCTGGAGATTGTGATGGCCAATTAAGAACCTTGATGCCTTGAGATTCTAGCCATTTCTGGGCTCTTTTAGAAGAGTAATTGAAGTCATTATCTTGTTGAAAGATAATGCTCTCCTCAGGGATTCCAGAATTTTCTATAATAGGAAGCATATTATCCTCCAAAATGGAGACATACTACTTAGCATTCATCCTTCCTTCTACCTCTGCCAGATGCCCATATCATTCCAGCCCATACCATCAAAGAACCTCCTGTTACAACAACCCTGGGTAGGGACTGGCATTAATTCAATGGCTCAAGGGTCCTGACACTTTCGATGAAAATAGGGGTTCTGATGATTCTGAAAATAGGGGCTTCTGTCAGGCAACAGAAGGTCAAGAACTTAAGAGTTCTAGGTTCTAGGTTTCCAAGATAGGAGTTCTAATGGTTCCAAAGATAGGGGCTTCTGTTGGGTGACAGAAGGTTGAGGGTTTCGAGAGTTCCAGGCTTCCAAGGTTCTGAGATAGGGGTTCTGAAGGTTCTGAAAATAGGGGCTCTTGTTGAGCAGCAGAGGTTGAAGGTTCAAGAGCAAGGGATCCCTGTTGGAGGGGTTGGAGGGGTTCAAGGTGTTGAAGTTTCGTATGCTGGCGACGTAACTTGCGGATGAGGCGGGATGAGGCGGCAGAAGTTGTTCGTGGATAACGGACAAAGGAGTGAAGTACAGGAGACTACAAGATAAGGTAAGTGATTACATAAGTAGTAGTAGCGAATGATTTTAATCTATACAAGGATTCCCTGGCACATTGTAGGGGTTCAAAGGTTTTGGAGAGGGGGCCCTTCTGTGAGGAAAGGGGGTTCAGAGGATGAAGGTGGTTGAGCACAATAGATTGAGTAGATCTAAGCTGGAGGATACAGGAAAGTATACTACAGCTCATATAGAATTGACAGAGAGTTGAGTCAGGTCAGCTAGGAAGGGATTGACCCTTAAGGGGATTTGGAACAGAGGATGGAAGAGAGATAGGATACCCAAAGGGAGTGGGGTGGAATTACTAAGAATTGTGTGAAAGGGATAAAGGAGCGCCGTCATACAAGAAAGAACAGACAGTGGAAGTGGAAAGCTGTTGTTGGCTGTGATCCTTGACTGCAGCATAGTGGATATGCTGTGGATCCGGGGTTGTGGGTTCCAACATCAGATTTCCTAAAAAGGAAAGTCTTGAAAGTGAAAATTTTAAGTAGGGCCTGGATAACTGGTTCGAAGCAAAATGGAAAACAACAGTGAATGTGCCATGCAGGTACGCCAGGAGGGTAGGAATTGTAACACCTCCTTCAAACTTTACTGTCCTCTGTACCTCCTTGTCTTCCAAAGGCTTTCCTACAACTTTTGACACATACTTCCTTCCATCTGACCATATTACCCTAGTTCAGTCCTCCACAGTTGAGTGTTGGGGCTTGAGAGCAAAGGCCAGCCTATGTTTCCTATGGAGAAGAGTGGTTTCTTTTCTTGACTACAGCCTTTAGAGATGCAGACTTTAGCACACTGTGAACAGTTTGGGAAAAGACTGGAGAGGTGAGGATAGAATTGATGAGATGAGTTCCCTGGACAGCAATTTAAACCTTGCCAGAGGTGTACTAGAGACAATTCTCTTTCTGCTAGTAAGGGAAAGCCTGGAAGGAGGACCTAATTTGATGTTTTTCTTGCCTGGATGAATTTCTTTGATAACCCCAGTCACAGTAGACCTTCCCAGACAAGTTTGGGAACACACATTCCTAGTATAAGGACCATATTCAGAGAGAAACAAGATATTTGCTCTAGCAGAGGTTGAAATGGACTTCAGGGTGAAGTAGGATTAGCATGGTGGTATTCTTGCCATTAATAGTGCTTAGGGTGATGTAAATTACATAATGAGATAGAGTTGAAGCACAGCATCCATCAGAACATTAGTTATTTACCAAATAATGATTGATAACATCAAGGTCAAATAAGTGTCCCAATGACATATCATTTTGACATGGTTATATTTCAATCCCATGGCAATCAAAGTACATGACTAAGAGGCCATCTTCAGGGCAAGGGTTAACAGTATTGATGACCCTACAAGGGCTAAAGCTAATGTGTTTTGGTTTTTTTGAGAATGTCACACCATTCTAAAATGTCCCAATATTGGGACACTTATTTGAGCCACTGTGAGCTGTAGTATCCTTCAGCTTAGATCTACTCAATTTAATGTGCTCAACCACCTTCACCCTCTGAACCTCCTACTACTCATAGGAAGGCCCCCACTTGAAACCTTCAAACCCCTACAATGTGCTAGGGACCCCTTGGCCCCCTTCGACCCCTCAAGTAGGAGTACTTTGTCTTAGAACCTTTGACCTTCTGTTGCTCAATAGAAACCCCTATTTTCAGAACCTTCAGAACCCTATCTTGGAACATCAGAGTCTTGAACTCTCAAACCCTGGACCTTCTGTCACTCAACAGAAGCACTTATTTTTGGAACCTTCAGAACCCCTATTTTTGTCAGAAGCATCAGAATCCCAAGAGCCATTGAGTTAATGCCAGTCCCTACCTAGGGTTGTCATAACATTCAGGACTTTGGCTTCAGCAGCTTGGAGCAGAGCACTACACCCTTACTGTCCTTATCAGTGGTCCCAAATTTTGGAGGACAAAGAAGACAGAGTGAGATGAAGGAGAACTCAGAGTG
>JBBPLQ010000852.1:0-13471 GCA_038089855.1 Royoungia palumana
TGGAGTTTGTCGGACTTGATACATATCTTACATACATACACTAAATAAGGCCGGTATACTTGGCCCTGATAAGGGTCACATATGTTACGCATATTACTTCAATATTCGCTTGTTATCTGTTCTATATTGACTGGGAGATATGGTGTACCTATGTCCGTAAATTATTTACTACATAAGATGTGGAATTTACAGGTTCAATATAGGGACAATATTTGGTACATAAGTTCCATCCCACATATGTACACCATACTTAGCTTGATCACGCATGTAACGCGGCTTGGGTTGGCCAGGCTTTTTGGGGCTCGGCTTGGCTGGCTCACGGCTTTCAGGCCGGCCATGGAATCACTAGTTCCACTGATAAGTTTCAACTCGATGTGTGATAACCTGACCTGAGTGAGCCCGTAAAACATCATGTTGATTATCTTTCATGCACAGCCTGAGACGGGTTACAGTATAAATGTTGTGGTCTAAGCCCTTTACTCCTTCAAGTTGCCATGAATATCCCCTGGGAGGTATCCTGTTTCTTCGTCTACTCCATGACCATAGTATGACCCCGGGTTTTCCAGGTACCTGACTTTGGAAGTATTATCTTTCCTTGCATTTTTGAAGGATTGAAGTTTCTACCTGGTGAGGCCATGCTCCTTGCATGGTATGGGGACATGTTCTATATAGCCCATTGCCTTGGATCCAATGCTTGCTTTACAGGACAGCTGGGCATGGATGGACAATCAATTAGCTCATTGCATCTGAAAAAAAAAAAAAGTTCATGACAAATAGGCAAATTATGTAGTCTACATTGCACACCATCATACATGGTTCCATTCCAATTTGATATCATGTGCTACAACTCAGACCATGCCAGTGGCACGTCCGTTCCGACTCGTTCTGAGTTGTAGCCTGCTGCGCTTGTTATGCTGTCCATTTAGCACCATATCCCACCTGTACTGATGCCATTTGCATCATTTCAGCACTCCGAATCACTCGCATTTCACCTTCTGGGCCTCCTTGTGGACTCCTGGGTCTAGAACTCGAGCTGGTATGTCCATTTCATCAACGTGCTCATTTAGTGTTGCCACAACTCAGCTATTACTGAGTCAACTCTGGCTTTCCCCAGCTCCGGCATTAACTTGGCCCCACTAGCTGAGTTATGGCAAATCCCTAGCTTGACGTGGCTAAGGCAGTGACTTTGACCGACTTCCAGCCAGCACCCAACTTCACCCCACCCAAGTGGTCTCTGACTATGTCTGCAGCCCTTGATCCACAACCACCTCAGCTACAGTGTAACTGCCCCACTGTCTACAGTGCAACTAGCTTATGTATAGTACAACCCCTTCATTTAAACTCCATTTAAAGCCTAACTGCCCTGTTCACAGCACCACTGCCCTATGGTGCTACCACATCATCTGTGGCCCAACTGTTACAATTTCTTTTTCCTTATGGTGTACTTGTAGGGTTTGTTCAAGACTGCCGCTCTCTTTTCATCCAGGACTGGTTGATCAACCCCTATTTAAAATTTTCACTTCCAAGACTTTTCCTTTTAGGAAATCCAATGTCGGAACCTGCGACTGCAGACCTGCAGCATACCTACTGTGCCACAGTCAAGGATCACAGATCATCTTGACCTCTCCTTTCTATCTTTGGCCCTTCTTGCATTGTGGCATTCCCTTGTTCCTTTCATCCTGTTCTTAGGAACTCTGTCCCACTCCCTTCAAGGATTCTGTCCTTCCTCTGTTCCCTGTTCTGCACCCCCTTAAGGGATAATCCTATTCCCACTGACCTGGCTCAGCTCCTTTTCAAATTCTATATAAGCTGTAGAAAATGTACCTGTATCCTTCAGCTTAGATCTACTCAATTTACTGTGCTCAACCACTGTCGTCCTCTGAACCCTCCCATTCCTAGGAGGACCTCTCCCTGAAACCTTCAAACCGTGACCCCTACAATGCGCTAGAGAACCCTTGAACCCTAAGGACCCCTCCAGGAGGGATACCCTACCTTTGAAACCTTCAACTCCTACTACTCAGCAAGAGCCCCTATTTTTGGAACCTCCAGAACCCCTATCTTGGAACCTCAGAAACCTAGAACTCTCAAGACCCTCAACCTTCTGTTGCTCAACAGAAGCCCCTATCTTTGGGACCCTTGGAACCCCTATCTCAGAAACTTTGAACCTTGAACTCTTAAAGTTCTTGGCCTCCCACTGAACTGACAGAAGCCCCTATTTTTGGAATCGTCAGAACCCCTACTTTCGTTGGAAGCATCAGAACCCCTGAGCCACTGAGTTAACGCCAGTCCCTACCCGGGGTTGTCATAACACCAACCACCTTGCATATACTGGCCCAACCACCCTGAAACTCTACAGCCAAACCACTGTACTTATAGCCCATCCGCTCTTCTAGTATGTACTATGTACACCAAATAGGTGTGAGAATGTTGGGGCTTGGGATTCAGTGATGTTTGAGCACCCCAGGTGCTTAAACATTGGGTGGGAAGTACTCATTAGGCTACTGCCAGCCTGTAACTCACAACTGCATCTGCAGCCCAAGTACCCATCCTGCAGCTCAACTGTGTCACATTTAACACCCTAAGCATGTCTTCAGCAGCCCAATTGTGTCTCCTGCAGATCCACATTGTATACTGCCCAACCATACCTCCGCACCCCAACAACAACCCAACTATGTTGTATATGGCCTAACTGTGCCTCCCACACTCCAATCGTATTGCCTTTCATATCCCAACTGCGCCTCCTGCACCCCAACCATGTCATTGGCAATCCAATCATGTCATCAGCACCTCAACCAAATTGTATGCAGCCCAACCACGCCTCTTGCACCCAACCACACTTCCTACACCTCAACTGCATCATCAGCAACCCAACCATGTCCTCAGCACCTCAACCATGCGGTATACAGTCCAACCGTGCTTCCTGCACCCCAAACATATCGTCAGCACCTCAATCACGATCACGTGGTATACAACCCAACTGCCTCCTGCACCCCAACCACGTCATTGGCAACCCAACCACATCATCAGCAGCTCAACCGTGTTATATATGACCCAAGTGCTTCTCCTGTAGCCCAAGCACATTTCATACAGCCCGACCACATCATATACCACCCAACCACATCATATATAGCCCAACTGTCACTCAAGTGGCCTGAGGCATCGTCACAATTGATCACAAGTCACTCAGGCAGAAATGGAGAATGTTGGATTGGTGGTGAGACAACAGTAATCATATATTGGTTGCAGATCGTACAGTAGAACATATGTATGTTGATACCGACAAGTTGAAGTCTGAGGTTTTAAATAAAATATCTTTAAAATGGCATTTACACCTGTGTGAATGTCAGTTTAATAACAAACCAAGGAGAAATAACTTACCTCTGTCAAGTGGCTCACCATTGTACATGCTTGAGGAGTTTGTGCTCTCTTTGAGGCTATATTCCCGGTTGGCAGTGGTGCATAGGCTTGAGAACATGCACGAGTGAGAGGATGCTGACCAAGCACAACTCGCTTGGTCATGGTACCATCATGATCTGCAGGGCACAGTTCCTGTTCAATGGTTAACTGAGCCCAAGTAGATCCATCTTTGTCAGACAACCGGGGAATCACAGTTCAAAGTAGAGAGTGCATATAGTTGTAGTTGGGGTTTTTTGAAAAGGAAAGCATGCGGACGTAGAGGAGCATCTTCGATAATTCCAGAAAGTTGAGCTTGTTGCACAGCTGTTTGACAGCTGTTGTCTGCTTCTGCTTTAGTACCGTCGATAAGTTGGGTTTCTTCCTAGGTTGCAGCCAAGGGAGAGATCCAGAGAGAAGGTAAATCAGAATGTAGATGAGTGATTCGAGATCATTGCATCAACTTAGTTTATATCCCAGGTGGCTATTGATTGAGGCAAATGCTGGCATGCCAGTGAGGCCACGTTTCAGACGAAAAGGGATGTGACTGCCTGTTGCGACAATGAAAACAGTGAGAGACTGGTCAACACCCATGAGGATGTTTTGTGATTGAATATCGCCATGAACATAGCCATGAGAATGAGTATATTGAAGACGTGACAGCTGTAGAGTGGTCAGAGTAAGTTAAAGTTTATGCTCACACAGTACGCACCAGCTGGTTACCAATATGCTGAATAGTGACATTGCAGAATTTTCCTTTCAGTGTGATGAGATGGACCAGAGACGGACCAAGAAGATCGAGAATGAGAGCATTGAAGTTTGACTCTTGGCCAAACCAGTGGATGCATGGAATGCTGGCTGGCATGCCCTTGCAAAGTTGCTGGAGGATATGTAATTCTTGCTCGACAGATGAAGGCCTCCCAATCATGAGGGGTTCCAGTTTGATTGCATACTTTCAGCAATTGATGATATTGACTGCTCTATAGACACCTGCTGCAGATATTTTGGTAAATCAAACCTCTCCTAGAATTGGAAGACAACTCTACAATACCATATGACCTGGAACCTAGATGTTCTTCAAGTCTGTATCTTCTATCAATTTGGCAAGGAATATCTTGCTCAGCTTGCAATTTATAGCACATCTGGGTGATTCTTTCTGGCAGCAGGCAAATCAAGTAAATGGTACAGTAAAAGGTTGCAGAGGATCAGCACCAGTTCAAGTTGAACTTGCCATCTCAATATGTATAGAAGAAAGCTTATGTAACAGTGATTTTGGTCGAGTTCAGAAGTTGTTTGGAACTTCAAGTTCCACAACATGCCACCATGCACAGAGGTGAGATTGATTATTGTTCAATCATTCAATGGTAGACTGCCATCATTGTGACAGACCTACCAAGTTACTGTAGTAATGAGACACAGATCGGATATCATGCATACCTATGGCCTGCTGCCTGTTGGGACTCTGACCTGTCACCTGTGGGACTCATCAGAATATGCCCCTGACCATTGGAACTTGACACCCACCCGACTGCACTACAATAGGTTAGTTGCTGTCAGTGCTGCCATTTTAACTAACAAAATTCTAAAGATGCCTCCCCAGGCTAGTGTTGCTGCAGCTTGGCTAATTGCAAACCGGTTTTGGCTCTGATCAGCTCGGCCCCAAATTCAGTTGCTCATGACATCTGAGACCGATCTATCAGCTCAGTTCAGTCCGGTTAATTTCCATAACCAGCTTGTGACTGGTAGTGGGGTACACCATTGCAGTCTCAATGCAGACAAGTCATCTAGACCATGCAAATGGCAGAGGGGATAGCATAAAGGGTATAAATGTACAACAGCAAGTATATGCAAAATATAAAAACCATACAACCTATGGATTAGTGACTGAGCCAGCTCCAAGTTCAACTGAGACCACCACAGACCGAGACTTGAGACTCAAAGTACTAGACAACAGGTATGACTGGCACATGATCACAATGAAGAGCAGAGCGCAGACTAAAATAAGAAATTGTTTAGACCTAGTACTGTCATCCGAGGGCCAAAGTGTGTAAGGTAGACTCACATTTGTCGTGGCAACTCCTTTTGTGAAATCTGCACTATTCTGTTTGGCCGTTTGCGACAGTGTAAATTCATAGTAGTTGGTGATTGTACATTTTTGGAAGAAGGGTCGGAACTGGATCAACCAGTGGGAATCAAGAGTGAGTTTGTGCTGGAACTGTGGTAGGCAAAACTTGTGTTATACAATCTGTTTGTGGATTGACATTGAGGTCATGCACAATTGCTGCAGAGTCTGATAGTTGAGTATGGAGAGGCCCAAGAGGAAGGAGCAACAATTGCAAGTAATTGTAGTCAGGTTCCTCAGAGAAAGATAATGTGCGTGAGTAGGTGAAAAAAGCTGCAATCTCCCAGGGAAGTCCACAGCACAGCTCTTCAATGGCGGTCTTCCTCTTGAGTTCAAGAATTGATGGAAGCTTTGAACCCTCATAGTTGCTGGCTAACCAGGGGAGTGAGCCATGCAAAAAGTAAATCAGTAAGTACACCAGTGATTCAACATCGTTGTGGCGTCCTAGCTGGGCTCCTAGGTGGTTGTTGATTGACATAAAGGCGGGGGTACCGGTAAGGCGAGAGGCACAAAGAAATGGAATATGGTTGCCAGTCATGAGATCACAATAATGCTTTGCGGTGTCAAAGTCAACTATGAAAATAGTGTGGGACTTATTACCCAGGCCAAGCAAAACATTTTGCGGTTTGATATTGCCATGAATAAAGCCACAACTGTGTATGTATTGAAGGTGAGAGATCTACAAAAAGGTTGATGAGGTCTTCATCTGTGAGCTGTGAGAACTCAGAGAATGTACCAGATGATTGGCAAGATGAATGACTGTATGGATGTGGAATGTCTTGTGTTTGTTTATGAGTTTGTGCAACGAAGGGCGGACGAGATTGAGAACCAGTCCATCATAGTTGGCTTCTTGCCCAAACCAATGGATGTGAGGAATACCATCCCCCCCACTGAGAGACCTCAGAATTTTGTACTCATGTTCTACAGAAGAACCACCATTGACAGAGAGTTTGAGTTTGATGGCATATGGCTTGTTGGTAAAAATGTTGACTGTTTTGTACACATGTCCTGTAGGTTTTCGTTGTTTAGCCCCACTTGAGTGTTTTGAACGCAGTGGAGTAAAAAGATTGTACCATAGGTTCCAGAGCTGAGTAACTCCTTGATTCTGAATCATCCATCCACATGGACTGGAACAAGAATTTTGGATGCAGGAATCATGGGAGGATGGCGGTCAGCGTAAGTGCCAGTCAGTGAGACAAACAAACCAAACTTGCTAAATATATATTAGTATCAACACCAGCGATGACAGCATTGCTGCAGTTGCTGCTGCCACATCAGATTCGTGATTCGCACATTTGTATTGACCGTCGTTGAATGTTGAGTCCCCCTAACACCACCTGCCTTGGAGGCTTATTGATAAGGCCACCCAGACTGACTGCAGAAGGACTTTTATAACTGTCTACTCTGCCCTTTGATGGTCTCCATAATGTCAGTCTCAAATACTATTTCTAACCACAACTCTTATACAGGTTTCATCTATTCCTCTAACTCCCAGGTCAGCCTCCCAGGCCCTCCGGCCCCTCCCTTCACCTTTCAGTAGCCATTTGACTCATCTAGATCATCACCTGTCCAGGAACTCTCATTCATTGTCAATAATTCTGCCAAATCTAGGTCTACCCACTTGATCCCTTGTACACTATCCTCACTACTATTGTCCTCACCACCCCAGAGGGAATCCTGTGCAGTCACCCAACAAGGCTGGTTGCCACAGAAAAACACTCAACCTACTGGGTCATGTAGGGATGACATGGATTGCCTAGCCAGGGCCAGTGCCCCAGCCACTTTTGTACTACCCAACTCAGGACCACAGCGATCTCAGGCTCAACAATCTGCATTAGTAACACAGGATGTCAACAAACTCGACACAGTCACCTCAGAGACTAAGGCCTCGCAATTCTTACATACGACCGAGAATACATTTCGCAAAATGCTTGTAATGGACAAATACACCCATGAGTGAAAGTGACAATATTTGGTCCCTGTTTTGATTGCAAGCAGCTCTGGTTTTCAGAGTATTGAGTGTTCTTGAAACAAACCTCGACAAATAAGTTGGGGTGAGCCAATGATTTAATGGATCTGTAGCTATTGACACCCTATGTACCAGGAATTCCTTGGCATGTCCCCAGAGGAGTACTTGAATATTACTTTAATGATCGAGCAGCATTCATCCCAGTTGATGAGAACTCCAAAGTGAATTGTCTTGCCTTCGCCTATCATTGCTACTAAAAGAACTTGTGTTAGGCTGACATATGATCGATCAGAAAACCCTCATCTTCCAAATGCCAAGTGCCATCCACGAGGCCCCAGCAGCCGAATTCCTCCCTGTGCTCACTTGGTTTCAACAGGTTGAGTACCCCAGGACACTCGTGAGGGTTCACACCACCGCCAACCAGCACCTCGAAAGTCATACAATTTCTGCTGTTCCTGACCCCACACTTGTTTTATCTACCCTGAAAAATCCAATTATCCGATGACATCCCTTCATCTGCGAAAGCACTTTTACCCAGTCTGTGACCAGCATGTTCGACAAGGTCAAGCAACTGATCAATGCCTGCCCTGAGGCCATCATGGTTGTCATCATCCTCATTGATGAAACAGCGCCATACGAGTCTCCTCTGCAGGGCTCCCATGCATGGGACACATTCAAGCAAGATGCCAGCCCTCTTGACACAGACAATTTCACTGCAAGGGCTGAACCTCAGCCAGAACACTTGACTATCACAGAGGCATTCACTGCCCCTGTTCGCATCTGAAACAACACCCAAACAATTAGGATATTGTGTAGTGGTCTTATCAAGAGTGACTAGCTCTGAGGATTGTTTGAATGGAGAGAATCAAAGTTGATTAAACTGAAGAAAGTACGCTACTACATGAAGGTATATATACTGTTCTAAAGTGTTTGTGTCTATTTGTGTCCTGGTCTGTGCGCAACTGGTGTGCCAGACTTTATACCATAAAAGGAAGTATCTAGAATGACTGTGATTGGTTAATGAAAGTGGTGCCATGTAGGCTGTGTGAAAGTAATAATATGATTGGAAGAAAAGAATTGTACGACATAATGGGGCTGTGTGATGTGGCAGCCAATAGGATTAGTTTCCGAGCATAGGTTTGACATGAGGTGTAGAGAGTCTAGAACAAGTCTGGATGAAAGGCAGGAGGAACGACATAGCGTTCTTTAGGGATGAAGACTTGTTGATAAGATATGTAAGATAGGGTTCGATGGCATAAAGACAGGGGTTGAGGATAGGGGTTTAGGAGCGTTCGTAACAGCATCACTGATCATGTTTGGTGCTCTATCAAGTGTGTTCAGTACTATGCATGGTTGAAGGAACTGAAACTGGCAGGTAAGACCCGAGGGTTGGACGAGGAGATGACAAAGAGGAGACTCGCGAGGCAGAGGTTTGCAGTCTTGGGCAGAAGACAACACAGAAAGCTAAGAGGCTTCTCTGGGCAAGGTGATGGAGGAAATGTTACTAATTTCAAGACTGGAGAATACATCAAGTATCTACAGTCGTATATATACTATGTAGGAGCACAGCCATCAGTGCATGGACCAAGCGTATGTAAGCATGAGGGAGAAACACTATAGGCCGATAAGTATAGTAATACAATGAGACAAGGCTGTGGTGTAATGGAAGGGAAGCAAGCAGTAATGAAAGAGAAGCATACCACATTGTGTGTGGTGAGAAGATCTAACCATGATAGAAACGGAAGATCAATCGGGAGAAGAAAGAAAGGATCCGTTAGATCTGTGAAGATCCTGTATTGTAGATCACTGATATCTAATCAGTTAAGTCTGTTAGCTAAGTTAAATATGTGAAGAAAGTGAAAGAAATGAGCGTTTGTAACAGGAACCAGGCATTGATGGACCAATCGTAATCGATCCGGAGACAATCAAGCAGACAGAGTGGAGTGCACACAGTGTAAGTTTATTAGCAAGCTGTGATACTATTACTAACAGTTCATTGTCCATTGAATAATTATTAGGTACTCCCAGGAGCACAATCAGACATGGATCATGTCCAGGTGGTGATGAACTGTGGTCTTGACCTCATTAGGTCGAATTTGATCTGATTTTGTCAAGAAGCCGCTACCTGTAGCAGTATTGAAGTAAATCTTACAAGTCTTGAGATGCTGATCACCCTCCCTCACTCTTGAGATCACTTCCATTTGGCGTTAGTGGATGCAAAGAATACGACTGCTCATGATCACTACATGCGATGGTATAGAGCGAATTTCCGTGGCAAGAAGCGGTCTTGCTTGGATGATTCCTATGTCTCTTCGGACACCTCTGTCCAGGCCAGCAGTTCTGACACCAAGTGTTTTGTCAGGTAGTTGTGATCAGGACTTGGGGTTGGTGATTCGCATATAATGTGTCATTTTCATCTGAATGTTTTGTACATTTCTATTTGTCTCCTCTGTTACTTGTATGTCACACGTGAATCAATATCCTGTGTTGTGTTTGTAATACTTTGTCGATTTATCCCTAGCCGACTCCTCAATACTGCAACTACAATGTTTTATGACTAATAAATGAGATCTAGTGATTGAATACTTGTTTGGATAAAAGGGTGAGTTCAGGTTTGTTTGATGTGCCTGTTGTTGACTCACGAGTTGCACACTATGGCTCCTTGATGTCAAACCAAGTTAGTGCAGGTGGCTGTTCCCCATGTTCCTGTTGTCAGCCACCCTCCAAGTCCCATTCAAGAGGAGGTCACAGCCGCCCCACTAGGCTCCTGTGCTTGCTATCCCCCACAACAGTACATTCAGCAAGATGATGCTGTTGATGAAAATGACCAGGAGCCTACTGCCAGTGAGCCTACAGATGTCGTGGTAAGACCTACCAAATTTACCCCAGTACCTCGGGTTGCTGATCATAATGGACCCAACCAGCGACAAAATCCCCCACGGAGGTGTCTGCAGGAAACCAAGTTCATCAATATCGAGGCTGGATTAGGTAGCGGCAATGATGACACTGATGACCCTGAAGAACCACCAATCCCTCCTGGCGCTCGTTATACTCCAGAAGATACGCTCCACACAAACAGCTCTACGAATGATCCACTAGAGTCAGCACAATCGACTGGAGCAGCTGGACGAGCACTCAATATCCACCACTTCTTTGAGAAAGCTACAAAAGAGTCATCGACGTGTATTCCATGCAGGTATGTTGTACATGTCAGCAATCAGCCCAGTGACCTGACGTTCTTTGTAGAGATTCCAAGACCCAAGACCCCGAGAATTTCCCAACTGACCGCAAGTTCGTTTACAGCGCCAACATGGGCAATTCCAGCCTATGTTTACATGTAGAGAAGTTCCACATACTCAAGTATCTAGAAGAAGCTGAGAAGCAAAAGTGGTCAGTCTTTCTCAAGAGCATCAACCTCGCCTTTTCCATGGGGTATACCTTCAGAACGCTACACCAAACTCTCCTGAAACCCAGCATTTCAATTTGCAAACTACCACCCACTCCCGAGCCTGCATCAAATGACTTCCGATCACAGATTCTGAATGAGAAACCATTGTACGATGACAGGTTACCAGAGTACTCCACAGCAGCCTTGCAGCGTTACCTAGTGGACTTTATTATCACTGATGATCAGGTATATTCTTTTTCATTTATATATTTTTTGTTCTAACTGAATATAACATCCCTCCTAGTCCATAAATATTGTCGAATGCCCAGAGTTCAGGCGGTTGTTACTCTTACTTTGACCAGGCCTTTGGGACTCTGATATTCCTAGATGAACCAAGACACGTGAGATCATACTACAGGCTTGGAAAGAGTACTTTCAGGTGTTGAGGGGGGACCTGCAGGTGTGCCATTCATGCATCACGTTTGATTACCAGATGTAACATGCTACTGCATGATGCATTATACTCCAGAATGTGCTTGGTAGGATATTGTGCACAGCCAATATCTGGTCAGATGTGGCTTGCTGACTATTCATGGCTGTCACCATTCACTGGATTGGCGAATCTCCAAAGACATCAATGCCACAGCTCAAGATGGCCTTGATTGCTTTTCATCATCTACCTGAAAGTCACACAGGGGAAATCATTGCAGAGAAGATCCTCCTCCTCCTCGATCGTGCAAATATTGCTCATAAGGTATGTTACTCAAAAATTCATAATCACACCTGACTTTAACATATTCATTAGATTGGACATTTCATGCTCGATGGTGCTGCAAACAATAATACAGCAATGAGACATCTCTCTGTGCTTCTCACATCATGTGGAATACGTTTCAATGCTGATGAACATTGAATCCTATGCCTACCGCACCTTCTCAACACATGCGCAAAACACATCACCGAAAACTACAAGAGCACAGTTGTCCCAGCCTCCGATACACAAGTATGGGTCAACGAATATGGGAATGAGATCGACAAGAAGGCTTACATAGAAGGGCTTAAGCGAGATCCCATCAAACTCGGTTGAAACATTGTTCACTCCTTATGTGCATCCCACCTCCACCAACCAACCTTTCACAGCACCATCAAGAATGGCAATAATATGGGATGTTGGTTGGATCCTGATAGCAAGCATGCTGACATTGCCAAGAAGCAGCTCATTCTAGATGTTAAGTTGCGGTGGGATTCCGTGTACATGATGATCAATCGCCTTCACGAGATGCAACTGGTGAGTAAAGGCCTATCTGTATAAAATGGGACTATCCAACGATCTGAATACAGCCTCTTGAACAATTCTTCCAGTTACCAACTCAGCATGACATCGCTTCTTTCCAACTAAATGATGCAGAGTGGCTACTGCTTCATGACATGGAGCTCATTCTTGAGGTATGTGTATTGAGTCTTTGTCATCTGGTGACTGCAAATAACTGATTCATTTGCTACTTAAGATTCCTTACCTTGTGCAGAAGTCAATTTCGTCGGAAACTATGCCTATGCTTGGTGCAGTGGTCCCCATCTTCGAAAGGTTCACTGGACAATGGAAACGCTTGGCTGATGTCATCCCACGTTGCAGGCCATTCATTTGTCCCAGTCTATCATGTGCTGAAAAGTACTTTGAACGCTTGGGTCGAACAAATGCTTACATTATCTCGATGCATAAGTAATTTGATTCCTAAAGATCATCATCATTGATCACTGTAACGTAGTGGTCAACCCGAACATCCATTTCACTCGCATCATGTCACACTGGGAAACTGAGCAAAAGAATAGGGCACAAGCAACTGTCATACAGACTGTATGTATATTGCTAATGTGTTATTCGTGCAGCTTGTAATGCTTACTGTTACGGCAATGCTACTGTTTTTTACAGATGAAGGACTATTGTACACAACTCGAGGCGGTGATCAGACCTCCATCTCAAGACCTTTCAGATCCCCAAGACATTCCTCTGCCCAGAAAATTGCACCTGCAGTGATCCCTTGCCGAGCATTACAGTATTACAATGCCTGATGCTGTAGATCATGACCCAATGGGACCCACTACAGCACCCACACTGGTCAGGGTCGATTCAGAACTACACGCCTACCTTAGCATTCAAATTCCCAGAAAAACTGACCCAATAGCATTCTGGCATGTCTCTAGAATGTTGTATCCAACATTATTTCAGATCACTATGGACTACCTCCCTATACAAGCCTCGTCAGTACCATGTGAACGTGTTTTCTCATCAAGCGCTGAGATGGTGACGAAATGATGCAACCGCATCAGTCCAGCTTTGATGGAAGCATTACGAATGTCCAAGTTTTTTCTCAAGAAAAGGCAATTAGATTTTGTGCAGGGCTTGCTCACATCAGAAGGCAACATGGATCAAGATGAGGATAACAGTGATTTACTTGGGAGGATTATTGGTGCAGTCCGGTCGGATGATGTGATGGACACTATTATGGTACTCATCGCGCAGCAAGAGGGTGACCCCATTGAGGATCTCTCTTGATTTTCTAACTGTTCATTATGCTCTTCAAGCCATTTTACTGTTTTT
>JBBPLQ010000853.1:0-13467 GCA_038089855.1 Royoungia palumana
GGGGGTTGTCACAGCTGAAAGCGGATTTCGCTCTTTGCCGAAGAAAAACTTGTGTCCAAATCGATGTCCAAATCAGTGTCCAAATCTACATCCAAATCGACATCCAAATCAGCTGTGAATTCCCCTATTGTCGTTGGGGGGTATGGAAATAGTTATCTGATGATAATCAACTGCAGTGGGACTTCAAGATGAATGTATACTTAGGCAAACAGTAAATTCCGCACATGTTTCAACACTCGAATATTCAACCATGCAGCATGCCTCCTTTATAGTCTATCCTGTCATGCTTGAAGTATGCCAATCCATAGTAATTATAATTTAGCTCGAGAAATTTAGGCGTGGCGGTGCTCGCTCGTATCGTCCGTCCAGTCAATCCTGGCACATAATTGTAGAAAGGAGTGGACTCAGAGCTCTATAAACCTTTCATTGGCCGACTACCATTGCCGAAACCCGACCTAGCACTACCCTTGGCCCTGTCCACCGCGATCCTGAGAATTTTCATCTATTAGCAGGCCGCCAAACCAAACCCAATTCTTCAAAGATCACTTTTTGCTAAGCCATGCTGGACACTGTGCAGGACCTGACCAACCTACTGGTTGAATTTTGGAGCAAGACAATCAAGGGGGAATCAGCCGCAAGCGCATCGCACATATCCAAGGACGACGTCGTAATATTGTATGTTCAAAACTCACCATGCCTCCTGCCTTTACTGATCCCTGGCGATGAATGGTTCAACAGTGTGGTAGGACCTACAGGATCCGGAAAAAGTTGGGTGTGTAGGATCTCTTTCGCATTCCCGATTTTGTCTTAGTATCACTATGGAAGTTCATCAGAGAAGCAACGAAATGTGATCTGATCAGACCCAGCCGAAGTCAACATCCCTGCATAGAAACTGTTCAGGCGGTTCGATGCGAACTGACAGATGAGGCAAAGATGAAACTAAAGGAAGGAGTAGAGGGTATCGTATTCGTCGACACACCCTCGTTTCTCACTGAATGCAATCGTTTTGACGCGAGAAAGGAGATCGAGGAATGGATTTCACAGACGAAGCAAGCCTCCGTTCGCTTCTTTTCTAGTAGGATGGATGCTAACGATCCATCAGGTTCGAGCCTCTGCATGTTGGAGTGATTTACTTGCATCGAGTTGAAACCGACCCCGAGTATGAACCGATCAAAGACCACCTCAAAGAACTGTCTAGCATTCAAAAGATTGGGAACAGATGTTTCCAGCGGCTTCTCTTTATCCTAAGCTATGACAAAACCTCGAGCAACGTTCCCGAGCGCAAGATCACTGAACGCAGATCCAAATTTTGCAAACAGGTGGACGCATGGAAGAGTTCTCATGGTTCCATCTGCACGACCTCTGCTGTACAGCCAGAACTTTTCCAGGGGGAACCCGAAACAACTTGGAAAGCAGTTGGGGAGCTGTTTAGAAACTAAAGCTGGCTTCCTCGCGACGATGCTCGAGCTTAGGAATCACAGTTCCACCCTTACTACAAGCTGTACTTATAATGAGACATGTCAGTGTGCCCCGTCATCGCAACAACCTGAGAATATTCCAGGGAATTTACTTGTGTGAGAGACTAAGACCACGCCCTGACACATTGCGACGCTCCGTCGGGAGAACTAGAATCACAGGTAAACCGGTTTATATTACTCGTTACAACATATATCATGACTTTTTTTTTTCTTTTTAAAAAAAAAATCAATTTCTGTCTCTTTGGGGTACACTACCCTATGTGAGACTGTCTGAGACATGCAAATCTAGGTAGAAGGGCTCCTTGCCCTGCCGCGTCCCGGACCTCACAAATGCCCCGGTAGGTGACCCTTAAGGGGTCCCTGCCAGTCCCGGCCATTCCCTCCGGCAGTTTTAGACGTGCAGGTCTTATGAATTAGCGGTACCTTGTATGTACTTAACGTGTTGGGTGAAGGGTGTCTGCGTGTGCAGTGGATAACATGAACTCGGATCGCCTGTGGCAATCGGGTATGGAAGGAATGGGGATGCAGCGCAAAGTGAGTAAAAGGGAAGTAGAGTGAGAATGAGTGCTGAAGTGAAGAGAATCCCAGGATTGGTTAAGTTTGCTTGCTTTGGTCGTTGGTAATCAGGCGCGTGTGTTATGTCGTGACGTTGAGCATATGAGCGAGAGTCTAGTTACGTCAGCTATGGGTAACTCTTTCGCGCCGGTATATCATGACTAGTACGGGATTAGTGGTGATAGTTGAAACGTTTACTCCTAACATGATTATATACAAGAGGGGAACTAATGTTACCAGACACTAATAATGGAAGTACGTAGGAGTCTCATCCGAATCAGGCTATACGAACAGTTGTTCTACAGCCCTCCAGGCTGTCTCGTCGGCATGCTTGCCCTGGACGAATAGCTCAGGATGGAAGGTGGCATCCCATTTCAGCAAACGACCCCCAGTGGGCGACCCCTGTAGTGTACCTAGTTGCGTTTGAAACTTTTGCTTGTGGTGTTGGATCTTTTGCTCGTTCAAGTTACTCTCGTAGCTGAGGACTACGCGTAGTCGCGTGGGGGGAGAGCTGAAGCTTCTCGGGAAAGCAGAGGCGAAAGCATTCAGATGGTCTTGAATGGATCTGTCCGTAGGATTCGTCTCAACCCTATCCACGTAAACAATCCCGGCGCGGGTACACTTGGCTCTGAACGAGCGGGGATGGTTTTAGTCAGCTCGTGGCAAGTAAATTAAATCTTACTTTGACTTCCTTAACCAACGCTCAGTCTCTTTCTCCGCTCTGTTTTTACCGTCCGCGTAAGCGAGAAAGGAAGGCGTGTCCACGAATACAATGTTGTTTTCCATCGAGATACTCAAAGCAGTTTTTGCTTCATCAGTGAGCATGCATCTGATCGCCACTGGACTCGTAGTGGAGGGTTGAAGAGTCTTGCTAGGTGTGATGTAAGGGCTCTTGGTGACTTGTTGTATGAACTATGGGGGCGTTGTTGAAGGTGAGGCACAGAACGAACGGAGAGGCAGTACCCAACTCTTTCCACCTCCAGAAGGGCCCACTACGCTGGAGACGAAAAGAGTCAGGATAAAGCATATCTCGACACGTCTGAAAACATACAACACTACTATGTCGTCGGAGTTCAATTGATATGCTAGACCAAGGAGGCTCTTAAGCCAGGCGAACATAGTTTTGAAATCTTGAAGATGTCGGTCGAAATGGTTGTAGGTTGCCGAAGGGGTCAAAAGCTCGTGAAAAGCGGACGGGAGAGGGACGTACGGCTTGCGACTCAGAGTAGCTGCCACGTTCTCTGAGTCCAGAAAATCCTACTTTGCGGTAATCTAGCTGGATTCACGGCCACCATTTTACATTGCACGGTGGAAATATGGTATGCAGCAAGGCGCAGCCACTTGCAGGCGCAACGTGAAATCCGAGTTATGATGTTGGCGCGCAGCTCGCGGTTCACCGGCACCAGTCATTTACGTATCACATAAAATGAAACATTTCAAATTCGCATTGTACAGGGTTAAGTATGCATCACCCTAATAGTAGGTTTCCTCGTGTCCGCCTTATCGCCTGAGCATGGCACGTCGAGTTTTTCATGCTGGCTAACCCTCTACTGCTGGCGTAATTCTGCACAGCCTAGAAGGCAAGAAGATGAGGATGAGGTAACTTCCTTGCCATACTCTGCCCTGTGCCCGGCATTCCCCCCACCCAATCGTCTCTACGGTGAAATCCGGAGATAGAAACCTATGCCAAGACGTGCTGTCCAACTTGTCCTCCAGGTGAGGGACGTTCTCACTAGCGTCCTTTTGATTTCTTTCTGATTGACTCTCTCATAGTTAGCGTCCAGTAAGCAAAGCCAAAAGACAATGCCGGCGTTTCTGGTAACTCTCTTCTCTTCTCGCAAAATATTCGTCAATGCTTCTTAACAGAATCGGATGCTCGGGAAGAGCCCTCCGAAGAATGACACTGGCCGCCGGAGTGAAGGACCACATGTGGGACGGCAGAGCCAAGTAGACGACGACCAGGCTAGGAGCCAGCTGCACCCGACTCAGAGTAATTTGGGTGATCAAACGAAGAGCAAGCACCGCGCACAAGACCCGCACGACTCTCAGACGGAAGTACTCTCGGGGACGGGCAACGTACAAGATCCACAAGGAAATGATACTGCAGGAGTGTACGTGATGCAAATCTCGACGACAGAGTATCTGACCCAGCCTCCCAAAGTAATCTGGGCCCATCGGGCTCTAAAAATGACGCGGTGGGACAGTAAATCCTCGGTCGAGTTACATTACTCATATCTTAGCGTTTCTCCTTGGCCGAAATATACTCGATTCTGCTCAATAGGCTCTGTCCAAGTCTGAGCGAAAGGGCGGAGGTCAAAGCAGATCGTCTTCCTATCAAACATACGACGTGGTGCGGGGCACAGAGACGGAAGAAACTTCAGGATTTTTGAGCTTAGAACATCTGAAAGAAAACGATATTGTAATAGCGTATGTTGTGTATAATTTCTAGAAGTGAGACATCTAACGTTGTCCCCTGTAGTGTCATGGGCCCAACAGGCACCGGAAAGAGCACGGTGAGACGATTAGCTAGTGGCCAATTTTAATCATTCATACTCCTCTAGTTCATACGTTCTGCCAGTGGGCATAAGACTGAGGGAGTGAGCGACGGGTTGAAATCCTATACAAGCGAGGTCCGTCCTATCAGATTTCATGACGAGGAAAGTGGACAAGTGGTAGTCCTGGTGGATACGCCGGGATTCGACGACACGTATAGATCTGATCTCGACATTCTGAATATGATTTCGGATTGGCTTAGCTCGAGGTAACATAGGATGCTTATCTGCTTTCTGATTCTCACTTCTGTTCTCAACCTTACAGTTACAAGAAGCACAAACTCTTGTCTGGGATACTTTACCTGCATCGGATAACAGACAACCGCATGGCGGGTACGCCTCTGAAGAATCTCCGGGTATTTAGGAAGCTCTGCGGAAGGGATGCTCTAGATAAGGTTTACCTCACCACAACGATGTGGGATGAGGTCGAAGAGAGCGTCGGCGAAGAAAGGCTGATGGAGCTACGGTCGGTCTACTGGAAGACGATGATCAGTCAGGGTGCCAACGTTGTCCCTTGCAAGGACACCGACGAGTCTCCGAAGAGTCTCATTCGAGAAATTCTCAGGAAGGAAGGCAGTCGGCGGGTACGGCTTCAAGAGGAAATGGTTGAGATGCAACTGGAAATCAAAGAAACGGAAGCCGGGCAAGAGTTATACTCTCACCTCGAGGCGATGGTCCAGAAACAAACGGAAGTCCTACAAAAAATTGGCGAGGCGAGGAAGGGGGTTAAGGACGACAAGTTTGTGTCAGATCTTGAGAAAGAGTACGCCGAATTGCAAGCAAAGATGGATGAAAGGATCGAGGAGATGGAAAAACTTAAATTACCACAGATGAAACGTTTCCTTAAGGCGCTCCTGAGATCGTTTTGGAACCGTTGACTCCTTGCAACTTTTTTATTTGTCGATTATGGTATTACAATCGACCCTGTGCCCTCGCAGGCAGAGTCGTAGTTACCCGCGCGACTCTCATACTCTGATCCGCCAAAGACCTTGAGGTCGCGACAATGTGGACGCGGAAAAGGTGTAATTTCCAGTCCCCTAGTTTCATCTACTGCCAGTGGTGCCGCACGGAGCAGAGACAGCAAGATTTGATCCGAGTCTGCCGACTTTGACCCCCCCAAGTTCCTTCGTAGTACACTGGCATATACTACAACATTTCCCTCAATAGACTATCTAACGCATCCGGCAGTAGCTAAGTGCATCAAACCGGGGAGTGTCCACCAAAAAATATCACTACGACAATCGGGACGAGAACAGTAGACCGATCTCGTCTGGGACGTAGCATATGAAGTTCGTCCGGGCCGCAGTGTTCAGTGGCACAGACCATAACATCATAGGATGCGGAGTGTCGGACCTAATCACTTGCTGAACTACTTCCTGTCGCCACAAGACGCATCGAATTTAAGTCCGAGTCAAGGTTCTGCACAAGAACTATTTTTGAGTCTGCCTTCGACAGCCCGCTCGTGAAAACGGTGACAATTGCGGTCTTTGGTGGGGTAAAGGGTCATAGTCCGATCAAGGTAGAGGTAATATCGTCAAGGATTGGAAGTATTATGTCACAGTGCCAATGGCTACAAAACGAACACATGCGGAGCTATAGCTAGCAAGACTAAGAACGAAGATATGCTGGAGATCCAAGCTATCAGCACCTTATCTTGACCATCACTGGCATTGTGGCGTATTCCAGAAAACAAGGCCAAGCCTAGGCTACTTGTTAGCCTCTATCTGTACTTATCAGAACGAGATCAAACCCCGCGCTACCAGTTCAAGGTTATACGCGAAAGTTTCGACTCGGAGTGGGTCCCCGTTGCTTGGTGGAAGGAAGGCAGTACATTTCCTGACGGCATTTGGCGAAGTGCAGGGTCTGGCGCAGAGGTTTCATAGTTTGACGTGCCGGGTCCAGGATAACTCGTGTTCAGACCCCCGAAACTGTTGAAGCGGATCTTAGCCAAGTGAGCCTTGTACCCGTTCTTCCATGTTTTCCGATTCGAATAACAGTTGTGAGTCGACTCGGCGATGGCCCGTGCCATGCATGCCGATTACTGTTGATTTCACATGACTTGTCGCCGTGGGAAAATTAGTAAAAAAAACACCCTTTACCTTCTCTCGTCTCCGTAGCCTGAACCCGCCATCGGAATTCGACAAAAACGATACCGTTCGACTGCGACGGACCCCCAGTATATGTTCCGAGACGTCCGGTTCGAAAATTCAAACTTTTTTTTTTTTCGGAATTTCAGCGGTCCCGGGATTTCTTTTGTCGGTCAGTTTCCTACATCTTGACTAGTCGGAGTGCTCAAGAACACTCAACAGACATGGGACGAGGCCGAAAAATATCCCCCGAGATACAGTGGGGTGTCATCAGACTCTCGAGATTGCTCAATCATGAGCAGATCGGAATGTGTCTTGAACTATCCACCCGCTCCGTCCAGCGCATCATTTCACATTTCAATGCTTACGGGACAGTCATGGGCCATTCCGAGGACAAGGATCTGGACGAGGAACAGAACAATCGTCGTCATCTGCGGGATGTTGACATTGAGGTATATGTTCAATCGCAATCAATCGATCGCAATCAGAAGACTAACAACATTTCTACAGTTTTTATTAGGCACTATTCAGAAGACTCCAGACTTATACATTGACGAGCTACAGGAAATGCTCTTAACGTCATGTGGTGCCGAAGTCTCGCGCTCAACAGTTTGGCGAACACTTCGCAAGGCTGGATTTACCATGAAAAAGGTAAGTGAATCTGTTTTTATTCAGTATGGTAACTAATGTTCATGTTATATATAGATCACACACGTTGCAGCAGAAAGATCGTCACAAAAGCAGCTCGAATATCTCACTCAAATTGGATACTATCAACCGGAGCAACTTGTGTTTGTTGATGAAAGCTCTGTTGATCGTCGCACGACATACCGTGGACGAGCCTGGTCAATCAGGGGAACAAAGGCACAACGTAAGGCTTTCTTCGTTCGTGGGCGGCGGTCAGTATCTATGTCATAAATAAATGTACTTGTATCACTGATCGTCATATAGATTCTCTGTTCTCCCAGCGCTATCATTGAATGATGGCATCCTGCACTGTGACATTGTCGAAGGCTCATTTTGCACTGCAACATTCATGGAATTTATCAAAAACTTACTTACACAGATGCGACCTTATCCGGCGCCCAATTCCGTGATCGTTATGGACAATTGCAAAATCCACAAGCATCCTGAAATTCTAAATCTCATCCATGAAAGGTAATGTCGTATTTTATCATTCCAATGCATGTGGGCTAAATGTCGCCTTATAGTGGAATGCGCTGCGAGTTTTTGCCGCCCTATTCACCTGATTTCAATCCAATCGAACTTGCATTCTCAGCCATGAAGTATCACCTCCGTAGGAATGGTGACTATACCCGGATGGTGATGACGCAGCTCACCGATCAAGAAATTTACACTACGCTGCTTGGAGCTTTGGCGACCATCACTCCACAAGATTCGTTTGGCTGGTTTGGACACTGTGGCTACATTTAGTGTACTGTACTGTTACTGTATGCCACCTTTCAACAGGTTTAGCCTTGTGTATTGTTACGAGAGTTGGTATGTACGTATGATAACATGAGTGTGCTACTATAACCGGCCTCGCACCGTGAGTTTGATTCTTTGGCCACAACGACCATGCCGCCCAGGAGAAAGACAAAGCCTGTTCCGAATCAAATGAGCGACACTGAGGCAAGGGTTGTTGGCCCAGCTGGTACTACTAAAGGTGGTCCTTTTCCCTCACACGTTCCGCCACTCATGGATTCCATTGTTATTCAGGCACTGCCAGTACAAAAAGTTCTGGAGCATGTGTCAATTGTCGTTCACGCAAGACTCGCTGTGAATTTGCTGATCACACAGACGAAGCCTGTGTCAGGTGTGCTCAGGCTAAACTTGCATGTATCATGCAAGATAGCCAGACACGGCCTGCTCGTGGTACCAGTGCCCCACCCTCAAGCCAGGCTGGTTCTCGAAAGCGGAGTGCCTCTCAAGTCCCTCGCTCTCCTCCCTCCCAGCCATCCAAGCAACAACGTACTAAAATAATCGTTCAACCTAGCCTCGGTGCAGTTGTTGAATCCGAAGACAATCCTGACGACCTTGGTGCCAAAGACCCACATGGCCCGCTCGAGAATCAGGCTGAGAATTACCTCTTCAGTGTGATGTCTAGATTTTCACCCAGCGAGCCAGATTTACAAGATAAGCATGAATACTTCAACCTCGACGATGTCGATGGTTCGTCCAGTCCGGCACCCGACGACGTATCCAATGATAGCTCTGATGAGCTGGACAACAACCTTCAAGTTGCCAAGCATACTATGTATGCTATGCGACCCTCTAAGCCAACCGCCGTCAAGCAGAAAGAGAAGTCAATGGCAACATCTGACGATCCTTCAACCTGTTGTAAGTCCTACATTGCATAAAACTATGTCTATCACACAATTTTATTAGTGTTCATGATTCCATGCATCGTCCGTCGACAGTCTGGTACAAATGCGCCTTTCGAAATTTCCTCTGACGCTTCTCTTGACAACATTCGTATGATTGTTGCAGAGAAGCTGGACCGTCATTACAAGTCACTTCCTCTCCGGTATCGACTAGACTCTGATAAGGCTAAAGATGGCTGGACATCCATAGAGACTGTTGACGAGCTCAACATCTTCAAGAGACGGCTACGCTGTCTAATCGTACCACAGCGCTTGCCAAATGGGAAGCTCTCCACACGTGCACCTAAAAAGGTTTCTGTGCTTTTTGACGACTCACGTTCTGAGGTGTCATCACTCGAGTCGTCTAGCAGCAATGACAAGAAGGCTGTAAGTTTGATTTCATAGCGCATTCATTTATATTCATCATTCTATTTGATATAGCATGCTTCGAAGCAATCTACAATCAAGCAGCTCCCGATAAATCAGAGCAATCAGTCCGATGGGAATAGTGCTCAAATGGAGGTGGTACAACAACTTCAAGAGCGCTGGCGGTGTGAAATCCACTCAAAGGGGCCCGAGAGTCCAGTGTATTGTTACCGTGCGCCCGGTAGTATCAGTGTCTGCTACCCGCTGTCACATATCAATATACTACACTGGGCATTCGAAATCGTAAGTACTATCCAAAACTTTCATTTGTGGTATTGCTAACAGCAGTAGATAAACAATCGTGCAACGCTAGATGATAAACCTGCCACCGTGCAGTTCCAAACGACTAGGCCACGCGGTCGATCAACGGCAGCCATACAGCCATCCACCACCGCTGAAACAGGACCCCCTAGCGGATGTAATTACCCTCCGGCCCCAGTGATCAATGTTATGCCACCACCTTGGATTCCACCTGGTTATCAAGGTGGTCACATGGGATACCCCACGAATCCCACCTTGGGATATCCGCCTCACATGACACCCCCCTTGCCTTATACTCCTTTCCTCCCTCCCCATGTAGCCGCCATGCTACCGCCCCCTAACCCACTGCCATTGAACCCCGGGCCAATACCCATTGAGAACATTCCCACCGTTGTTGAATGGTTTTCGTACCTCGATCGTCATCCGCAGCGCAATCAAGATGGGATCATCTATGCACCATTCGGAGTTATCCTAAAGAATAAAAGTTTCTTTCGTATATCCCAGCTGACGCCCCACTATATTACACTAGATAAGCTACAAGATTGGTTGGACATCGAGGTTGGGACAGCGGTTCTGATTTTCCAGTATGCAGCGGAAGATTTAGATGCAATCAGGTCAGGGAAGAACATTGTTATGAACCCTTAGATTGGTAGTGCCGACATTTGTTACTATGCGCAATATACATCCGTTTGTTTCGCTAATCTGCGATTCTAGTTCAAGTTCAACACCCTCATGGATGAGTCTGGCGCTCCAATAGTTTATTTGATACTGTACACATCAATAAGGCATCCAATTCACTATAGTAGTACATCCATTCGTCAAGCTGTCCCCACGATAACAGCAATGCGCAGGCCACCAATTGTTTCAGGTGTTTTCTCAGTGCTAGGGATACTAGCCGCAACACAAACCCTCGATTGGCAGACCCTCACAGCGCATCTCCTACCATAAGGGAAATTGGAAACCGAATTGACGAGGACTGACATACAGGGAATTTAGAGACCAACTCCGGAGGGGACCTTGGACTGGATCTCGGTAACTTTGCCTCGAAGCGCTGCTGAATTGTAATGTCCACCTCCTGCAAGTTCAGCATGTTAGCCAGCAGAAAGAACTACGGAGACGAAGCCAGCCTTGACAGTCATCAACGTCATACCCACAACCATGATCAGGGCCCGCCCAGTAACTGAGGGAAACGCGTGTCTAAAGTGAGCTATGCCATCACTTGTTTTGACCAGCCTCGGCACATACTTCTTGCTCCACCACTCCTCGTACTGGACATCTTCTGTATCAAACAATTCAGCCTCTCCACGACCGTCAAGATTACGAGCAGTCAAATGGCCAATGCCATTCAAGTCACCAGGTCCAAAGTCAATGATATGAGTTGCAGACCTGTGGATGCAATCGCGAAACCCAAGTGAATGGGTGAGGTGAAGATTTGGTGACACAGCGACCGAGTGATCGAGACTGTATTCTTATGCATGTCAGAACCATCCTCAGTGTTGAAGACTGGGATGCCCAACTCATCAGAGGTCCATAGCTCCTCACCACCGAAATCCTCGTTACACGGTCTATTGGTGGCACTTGCTAGATACGAGCTAGGGTAGGGCACATTGACAACTAGGAAACAAACACCAAACGTGGGCTTCCGTTGCGAATAAGGGATCTTGCTCTGGTCCTGTCTGCTAGGGGCTTCCTTAAGTTCATCACCAGGCCATATAATGCACGAGGAGCCCCTGTGACAACAAAGTTTCTTGGGCCATTGTAAAGGGAAACTGCCAGCCGAGATTTTGCAGGCAAATTGGCATTCGTCGCCTCTATATGTGGACGTAATGCCAACAGCACGAGACCGCTGATCGACAACATGGGAGAAGGGTGGTCCTCGCCGCCATCAATAGTGTCCTGAACAATACCAGGCTCAAGCGCCAATACAGGGAACGCCTCCTGACCTCGCATACTACAGAAAAACAGCCAACAAATGGCTTTCTTTGTATTGACTTCAAAAAATTCATAAGATGTCGAAGCGAATATGGCAATGGCGGAGACGACACCTTGGGGATGCCCGGTCGCGCCAGCAATATGATTATGGAGTTGACCGGGGGTGAGTCCGGAGACGCGGTAGACGACGAGATATTGTATGAGGATTTGTTCCTCGGACAGATCCTTGTCCTCGGAGTGGCCCATGACTGTCTCGTGAACGCTGAAATGCGAAACGATGCGCTGGACAGAGCGGGTGGATAGTTCAAGACACATTCCGATCTGCTCATAATCGAGCAATCTTGAGAGTCTGATGACACCCCACTGTATCTCGGGGGATATTTTTCGGTCTCGTCCCATGTCTGTGAAGTGTTCTTGAGCACTCCGACAGGTCAAGAGATAGGAAACTGACCGACAAAAGAAATCCCGAGACCGCTGAAATTCCGAAAAAAAAAGTTCGAATTTTCGAACCGGACGTCTCGGAACGTATACCGGGGGTCCGTCGCAGTCGAACGGTATCGTTTTTGTCGAATTCTGATGGCAAGTTCAGGCTACGGAGACGAGAGAAGGTAAAGGGTGTTTTTTTTACTAATTTTCCCACGGCGACAAGTCATGTGAAATCAACAGTAATTTGAGCTTGCCAAATTTATATATATAAATGTACAGATGTCAGCTGGCAAGACAGATACCTTAATGGATATTCTGGCCACATTGTACCATGGTCAAGATCTACCATTCTGGTCTCATGATGAAGTATATGAGACCATTGATGTTGTACTGTATGGGGACTGTCCTTGGCAGTCTTTTTCAGTCAAGTACTCTGGAATATTACCTGAGGATCCACCATCTTGGATACTTGCAGACTATGATGTATGGCACCACAATCCCCTTAGTCTACTTGAACAACAATTCTGGAATCTGGAATTTGTGGATACAATCGACTATGCAGCAAAGGTCTGTTTGATCAAGTTTGATGAACAACATGCTAAGAGTACTATCAAACAGCTTGTAATGAACGAAAATGGTGAAAGTGAAATCTGTGACTTTATGTCAGGTCAATGGGGATGGGATCAATCCGTGAGTTTGAATAACCCGATCCTCCTCCTCTCATCATGACCTGCATAATTCAGGAACTCATTTCCTAGGATCCCGATACACATGGAGCTACATTTGTACCCATTGTACTTGGAAGTGACAAAACAATGGTCAGCATTGGCACAGGGAACACAGAGAACTATCCAATATATATGTCTCTTGGGAACATTCACAACAATGCCCATCGCTCACATGGAGGTGCATTGTCCATATTGGTGTTTCTGTCTATTCCCAAGAGTAAGTCCCTATGCTTCAACACTCTTGTGAGCTGGTCCTCACTGCTTTCATGTAGCCAATCCTGCACACAAAGACGATCTTCAGTTTCAGCACTTCCACCACCAGTTGTTTCACTTGTCACTTGCTGCTATCCTTTAACCTGTCAGGGAAGCCATGATCAAACCACAAATAACATGATGTGCAGATGGCCATTTCCACCATGTCATATATGGGCTTGGCCTTTACATTGCTGATTACCCTGAGCAAGCCTTACTTGCATGTATCATACAGGGTTGGTGTACATAGTAGGCCATTCCCATGGCTTGTTTGGACAATATAGCTGACTGCATCTAGTTGCAATGCACCAAGTAGTGAACTTGATGGTGGTGGTGGACCATGAGCACATGCTCACAGTGAACAGCTCCATATATCAATGGATGTGTGAACCTTGTGGGATGACTAT
>JBBPLQ010000854.1:0-13426 GCA_038089855.1 Royoungia palumana
AACCCAAGGTCGTTTGGGAAGTTCTTACGGCTGATCTGAGTTTGAGCCCGATATACACCGCTGCGCAAGGACTGGTGAGTGTGACTGGTTTGGTAACGGCCAATCTGACGAGGGTATGATCTTCCAGGCCGATGAGCGTGGCATTTCGTTACGTTTTCCTCGGTTCATTAAAGTGAGAGATGATAAATCAGCCGACGACGCAACTGGCCCTGAACAGGTGATAATCTTTATACTTGATGCGATGCATTAACTCAGTTACGGATCAGATCGCAGAGATGTATGAGCGTCAAGCACTCGCTCAAAGGAAGGGTAAAAATGATGGTGGTGATGGTGATGATGGATTTTGGTAATATTCTACGCTGAGGGCACGTATAAGTTATACTATTCGGTGGTACCTACATATTTCTCGAGTTGGCGGGATATGTCGGAAAGAAAAAAGATAGAACGTACCACACGCCCGAGAGTTTACTTTGCGTCGGACTTGCGAAGCTCTTGGAGGGCTTGTGTGACTGGGCCATCCGATTCAGCACCCGAGAGACCATATTTCTTTTCGCGGCCGCCGTAGTACCAGTAGTTGACGAACCGCGCTCCTTGGATAGACTGAGCTACCGCATTCGTTGTGTGGCATACGAACAACAAGTAATTGCGGGGCTGCACCCGCCACGCTGCAATCAGAGTCAGTGATGGTTTCGTGCAGGGGGAAGAATACCGACCGAAGCGCGTGAAGACCACCCTTGGGAACCAGAATCAGTCTCGAGCACGTTACAGCGAAAGTGGGACAGACGAGTAACACGCAAGGGTTGCAGTCATGGTGCCAGATATGACTTCTTCATCCTTGCCCAGGTCGGCGATGGCAGCCAAGGGGAGACCAAAGTTGGCAGCCTACAAGGGTCTAATTGGACGATCAGCAAGGTAGTGGAAGAGACTGACTGGACCCCAGAAATGAGTGCCTGGGAGAACAGGTGAGAAAGGCGAAACAGACGAGAGACGGACTGACTGAAGAAGTATTGGCGGGCTGCTGGAGACCTGATCCAGGCGAAGAAGGTGGAAGCCATGACTCGGGCAAGAACGACAACAAAGAAGCGATGTGTGCTTATGACGCGTGACTAAGCAGTCCGAGAATGGCAAGGATCCCGTGCACGTTGTGTTGGCAAAGGGGCAAGTTGCCCCAGCAGCTGCCAGCCATGTTCCTGCAGGCAGGCGAGTTCTTTATCGCCGGACTGATCGTCCCTCTTCCCTCCTCCTCCCCCCGTCCCAATGCACAACTCGTTCACCCCGAACCACAGCTCTGCTTATCCTTACTACGGCCAGCCTTACCATACCTATTTCCCTCCAGGGTACGCACAGCAAACCCCGAGCCAGCGTCCATCCTTCCCTGCTCCGCAACCCCCTCGCAGCAGTCCGTCCCACAGCACGCCTCCAGATCCGTGGCCCCGCGAAAAGGTCGCATTCCCGCAGCCCACCCCCCAACGCCAGTCGCCACCCAAGGAGACCCCCTTCATACCTCCCAATCCAGACTCCCTCGATGCCAGCCATACCCCCAAACCCCGTCTCAAGCGTGCGGACACAGCCCGGCCGAAGCCCGTGTCTGAGAGGCCACACCTCAGGCCTGCACTGAAGAAAAATGGCATCAAGCGTTCCGACTCCGTCTCCGCCGCCCCCCTCGAGAGGACGAGGACCAACTCAAGTGCCCGCCAGCGTTTGGCACCAACCACTCGCACACGCACAAACTCCAATCCCTCTTATATTCCCGGTAACTTTTTTTTTCCGGTTCACCCTCGCTGAGCTTCTCTGACCGCCATACCCCTGCATGCCGTCACCCTTTTAGACCACATGTTCGTCTCATTTCACGGTACCAACGAACTTCGTCTAGGGAATGTAGCATACCAGGATACACTGGACGAAATAAAGGAATACATCATGCCCATGTGGCCCCACGGCGTGTCGAGCCAGATGATGTCGCCCCTCTCCTGGCGTGTCACGTTTTCCAGAAATCCATGGAGTGCGACGGGTCCCGATGCTGTCATGTAAGTCACACCGTACACGTTGCGTCTCGATGCTCATCCGCTCCTAGCGTGAAGCGAATGATCTCAGAGTTGTTCGCTTGTCTCCGCCGTCGCGTTCGTCTTTCCCTGTCATAGTGCAAGGCAGTTGTTTAAATACCCGCTTACAACCAGGGTTTCCAATACCTGACTTCATTGCACACTGGTTACACGGTGAGGGTTTCGTATCTGCTCACTTTGATCATCTGACCGATATGATTCCCTGGTTTAGTACCCTCAACTTATATTTAAAGACATGTCGGAGGACACAGACTCCGACTTCTTCGTGGCTTACATGTCCAGATCGGGACATAAAATGACCCTTGTCCGCCCACCACGTCGCGTTGGCGAGCATCTCGGCCCTCGTCTGCGTGCTTCTTGGCCGTTCAAGATAGCAGCGCAAAGCGCGAGTGAAGAAGAGATTTATTCTATCGAACTGAAACGCAACGCATTTGGAGGTTCAAACTTTCTCACAATTGTCTCTTGGCGATTTTTGATCACCTCATTAACAGCACCGGAGCTCGACAAGGACGTCTTTACATCCCACGCACTACAGGAAATAAACTTGCTTGGTTACAAACTCGAGGCGACGGTTTTCCTTCCTGGGTCAGGATTTCTGGGCTTTGGCGGAAGGAGAGAGATATGGGTTTTCCGCGGCACCCGGACGCGCCACAGACCGGACTCACGTAGTGCTACATCCGGACGCACGTACGACACTTCTCAGATATGAAGCTTGCAAGTCTGCATTGTACTGGTACACAGGATCGCATCGCTATGATCTCCACGATTATATCTAGGGATGTGTGTATACGATAAGGTTCCTGCCCACTATCAGTCTGCTAAGCCAGTTATTTCTTCTGCTCCAAGCACTGCTCTCATATTGAAAACACCGCCGGTGAATGAGCTCATGGCAGAACCGTAAAAATACGATGCACGCGCCAGCGTCGCTTGCTCCACGAGACCTACAATATCTGAGAATAGGATACCCCAACCAAATTCTCGGCGATCCTCGATGGTTACAAGATCTCGAAATACCATTGCGCCGTGCTTGGAGAAATAGGTCAACTTTTCAGGATCATCCTCGTCCGTCGCAATGAAAAACCTAGAATCATATGATTATGCAGACGCGAGGTGTGCGGACGATGACCCACCTGTCGCCTTCTATCGGTGGCTCGCGTCGAGGTACCGACGTGTCAGGGGCAATGCCCGGGATGGAGTACGTAGCGTGACGGTGTTCCGATCGAAGCAGCTTCCGGCCTTCGTCAAGGTGCTGTTTGACCCGCTCAAGATGGCTTTCATGCGTGGCGCCCCAGGCCCAGCCGACTGAGACGACTACACAAAGAAAGAGTCACCGACTACTTCAAATGTTGCTCCTTCCACTTACAGTCTCCTCGACGGATGTGGGCGGCCATCCACTGCCGGCTGTTGTTTATTTCAGAAATACGCGAATCTAGTTTCCTAGCAAGCTCGTACACCCTGTCGGGCGGGACGACATGATGCAGCACCAAGTCCTGGAACGATTCTTGCATCAACTGAGTGGTGAAACGCATTTGGCCCTGGAAAAGGTTGCAATTGTTCGGCTTCCACTAGCACAAAGTCAGATGTCCAGGTACCCACGGGTTTCCGGTAAAGATGCGTCTCGCCTGCAAGCACAACAACGTCGGCATCTATATGATGGTAGTCCTCAGAGAAGCCGCGTATACTGGCCCTGTGCGCCACCTGTCGTTTAGGCATGACGACATGTTTGACGAAATCCATCCCCGCGCTTCGCGACACGGGTCAGATAAATAGCTAAGAGGAACAAGCCCGAACACTCACGCTCCTTCAAACGTGTACAGGGTCTCCCAGCCATGCTGATTCAAAACACCTTCCACGAGCGAATCGCTCTCCAAGCCCGGAAAAGAAGAGTTTACTGCCTTGGGCATTTGAATGGCCAAGTCCCCAACGGCCCTTTGTGCTTCATCCCACTCGACCACATCCTTGTCGAGGAGCAAGCTTTTGAGGAGCCGAGCTGCGTCATTGTCGCGTTCTTTCCAGTGGCCCGATCGGACGGCGTTCATATCTCCAGCCACCCAGCCACCCCGCTCCTTCACGACGTCAGGTATCGCATCCACACGCGTCACCCCATTTGGATCGTACCACGCGTTCTCGATTATGAAAAGAGTCTGTCGTCCAACCGCGCGGTCATTATGGGATGTGAGTGGACCCAGGGAGTGGTGAAATGCGCTGCGGTTCCAGTATCCACTCGTTGTCTCAACCGTCGAGGGTAGCCCAGCATATTGGAGATATTCCGCAGTGGTGACGACTGGTTGGAACTGTCTCAATCGTGTGATATTGATCATCATCGAGATAGGTATTTGCCAGCCCATTTGTTTGTCGATCGGAAGGTCGCGCCAGGTGTCCCAGCCTACTGCATCCCCCTTGTTCAACATTGGAGCTTCGTCTGCACAGACAGAGCTAGTAGGGTATAAGACTATGTCGGAAGGGTACGGAATGGCTCACATGTCGTACGCACATGAGCGAGCGTACACAAAGGAAGGAAGGATCAGCGTGCGATTCAAAAGCTTGGCCTGAAGCACGGAAGCTTCTATGATGTAACGAACCTGGAAGCATTATAAGCACGAAGGGAAGAGAAACTCACGGGAGAGAACGTACGTTGTTCCACCCCAGCCCAAGGCTCCAATCCCGAGTGTAGAAGCCTTTGGTCAGCGAAATCATCGTCTTTAGCTCCTCGGTGGACAAATCCTCCTTGGTTAAATATGCGAGACTTGAATTATCCAGCGCTGATGTAGAAATGGCCGGGGCTATCAAATCCTCCTGGGATAGCTCGGGGGAGAGACGATCTGGCGCGAGGACAATTTGGAGATTAAAGGTTCGAGCGGCGCCGACGACGATGACCACGGCAAAAATGAACAGGGCGAGGAAGACATTACCCCTTCGGATGAGGGTATGTTTGATAGGCCGAAAGCTGCTCCCGCCTGGTGAAGGTAGGAGCGAGGAATAACGAGCGTCGGCGATTGGCCACATGCCAGTGGTGGCAACAAGAAGCGAAAGAAAGAAAACACGGTCCCACTGGGAGCAAAAAACTTGGAAGGGAATCAATCAAGGAGAGTTCTGCCGTGGAGGTTCTTATGATCTGAAGCGAAAGCGTCGACGAGTTGCTCGACGTCGCGACGGCAATCCAAACGTAAAGATCTGGAATTCTCACCTTCCAGTCCAACCCATCGGACACTTGAATTCGGGTGGGAAAGAGGCTTTGAAACATTCCGTCTTGTTGCCAGGGACTTAATGAAGTAATACGCATCCGCGTGAAAAGGCATTTGATTGGCTGATCCGCAGAGAACACTACATCAAGCGAATGGTTTCTTTCTATGCCATCTTGACAACCCGAGCGCCATCAGCAACACCAACGAGGCGCTTAGCATCTACGCGTCCGTCTTCCCTCTTTCGTCTAAGTAGCTCGTCCCACCAACCAAACAGAAAGTCCCGTGCAATGAGCTTGAACCACGGCGTGAAGGAGTTGGCTGTATCAGGATGGTCAGTAATGACACAGTCGGTAGATCAGATACGATCAACGCACAAGGATCGTCAAACATGCTTTGAAGTTCCGCCTTGTCCACCCACTTGTAGTCGCGGATCTCGTTCTTGTTCGCAGTCACAGTCACATCTGCTGTCATGAACAAGATGTAATCCACTACACCAAGATGCTGTCAACGAAACATTTATCACGAGTTACCGAGCGACACTCACCTTCGTGCTCGCCCCACATTCCATTCGACGGTGCGAGATAGTGGATCCGAGTAAGGTACTGAAATTGGTGGATTGAAGTCTGACTGCGAGGGATGCCCAGTTCGTGTTCCAGCTTCCTTGATGCAGCGACACGCACCCCATGCTGGTCTTGTTCAATCTTCTCTTCCTCGAAATCGTCCAGGGGGTGAGAACAACATGTATTGGTCCACATATTAGGGAACGTGATTTTCTCGCTCGCACGCTGTTGAAGGAGGAGCTTTCCATCTGAGGGCCGGAAGACAAACGCAGAGAAAGCACGATGGAGTAAGCCCTTGTTGATGTTCTCCATCAAGTGACCTGGGTCGAGAGGATCATGACGTGTCAGCGGTGAATAATGATTCGGCGTACACGTCTTTTTGTCGGCGGCACCGATGGCATTGTCTTGTTCGTCAACGAGGATACACCGTTCACCCATAAGACGTGATTGCTCTGGGTCATAGTTCTTGAGATCGATGCTGGCGAGTGCAGCACGAGCTGCGAGGAGTGCAGGGGAGGACATGGGTCTCTGATCGGACAAAAGACCGAGGTGGTGGGCCTTTGTGACATGAGCAGGCGCGATAAATAACTTCTTGATCGGGAAGCAGTGCAATGGGCGAGCCGCCAGAGCGGGGAAGAACGTTACACCTCTGGACAACATTCGAACGTCTTCTCACGCGGCGCGTCAGCGAGTCACGATAACGAATAATTGCACGTTCTAGCGCCGGAAGAATCCAACTAGAGCATTATGTGTACTTCGGTTTTCATTGGGCAGATTGTTTTGTCCGAAAATCCGATCCTCCAGAGTAGCACTACCATTCTGACCAATGGCTTCGGACCTGCATCAGACGACTCCATTGCATAAGACAGATCCGAGTCGATTCATATCGACTGAAGCCTTCGCGCAGGCAAAAAATACCAGCACACCCTGCACCACGTCTACCGTCAGATTTGTCTGCATCTCCTAGCTGATACGGATGTCAATTCGCCCGTATGATCTCTCTTGCTTGATCCACAGAAGGTCTTTGGTCGCGAGAACTGCAAGATATGCAATGAATCAATGAATCACACGGGTGCCAGTTAAGATGACGGACACCCACCAAGACAATGGTACAGAGCGGCAGCCGCGACTCGTGCAGTGCTGGTTGCCCTTGGGACGACATCATCGAACGCAAGATACTGGGCAGTACTCGGAAGAGACCTTTGTTGCATTTTTGCGTATCTGATACATGGGTCAGGTCACATCTCATAGGTATATCCATGATTGACGAACTCTAGAAAATTGTGGGAATTTCTCTCGAGAGCTACACGATTGGCCTCGGATTGACGCGACTTGCTGATGGAGTCGTTATCCCTAGGAACTGTAGGCAGACCTTGGTGAGCACGCACGAGGCTATTTAACATTTAATGTATGGTGTACCATCGAAAACGAAATCATCATCGCTCTGGACCACGCGTGAAATCATTGCCGGTGACCCGACTTGAAGATTTCCGGGGAGGCTCGGCAGAGAACTACCCCCTCGGTCGGCGGAACTTCCCCGAAGTCGGGCATCTGCTTGCTCAACACTCATACGATCATCACTGAGTAGTTGCACATGGGCAGATATAGAGGAGCTACCGCCTGCCAGATCCCACGGAAAGAGTGCACTGCGTTGCGAGTGAAAGGTATTCGACGGTGCGTCAACCCCAAGATTATCATTGAAAGTGAGTGGTGGCTGAGAAGCACGACGAGCTTGTCCGGGCTCCTGAAACGAGGTCAAAACATATCATTAGAACACAACCGCCAAGGTAACCTCTGATGAGCGCAGATATTTTGTGTTGGGAGACTCATCGACATCTCCCCAGTTCGCTATAGGGAAACACGAATCAGTATCAGGGTGCTAGTTCCGCCTACGTCAGACCTCCTATGCCATAGTTGAAGTCAGCTGTTTCACCGCTGTCCATCGGTACAGGAGCCTCCGGATCTTCATGCCAGTCTCTAGGGGTCATGATTAATTTGTCTTCTATGTCGCCTGAGCGTAACTTGGTTGGTGTGATCGATATTTTCCGACGCTTCTGAGGAGGAGCACGATCTTTTGAACAATTAGGCAGTGTATGTCATCCAGAACGTGTATTACCTGGATGGTATGAACCCACTAAGAGACCGGATCTGGCCTCAACATGTGCCTTGAAATGTCCAATCCAGAAGTCAACCAATTCTTTAGCGTGTACTAGAGGTATTCAGCTTTGGGTTGTAACCTGCCTTAACGACTTACCGCTGCCAGGAGCGTCCCAAAGTAAATTTCGAATCTGTTCAGCTTGTTCTCTTTCGAGTCTTTTGATCGCCAATTCGCATCGGATAATGTTCTGCTTGTCCAGATAATACATGCGAGTATCCTTCATGCGGGCGTCGAATTGTGAGATGAGCAAATTGGGCCGTTGGTGCTCACCTTCAGTTCCTCGTCTGTGAGCTCCGTTCTGATGTCCAATACGGGTCCGGTGCGTTTATTCTTTCTTGGCATCGTTCGGTTCTCCTCTGGGTGGACCGGACCATCTGCGTACGCATCCCGTGCGGCGTACTCGTCAGGCGGAGAACGCGGGACGTGGGCGACAGCTTGAAAATCAGTCGACATTGTCGTGCCAGCGAGGGAAGGCGAAGGTCGAGATTCATCTGCGCTCCGAGTGAGTTTCTAACTCCAAACACCAGGTATGCAATATCTGTACTTCTGTCAGCGTTCATGCCCAGGATCAAATTTGTCGAGGCATGTGGATGAGGACTCTGTGCAACTTGGGTGAGAACGTCAAAACCTGTTACCTCATCCAACTCTCCGGTGTCGAATTGCATATCGAGTACTTCTTCTTGAGGCTGCATAAAATTCCTTCCCGGTGTCAGCTTTAGCCAAGAAGGTTGAAGGAGGAGTTACTCTGCAGCGGCGTTCACATCGTTCAGATTGACCCCCCATCCTTCTCCTAGCTCTCTGACAAGATCGTCCCCGACTCCCTCTCCGATATCCAACCCACCAAACGTATCATCAAACGAAAAACCTCCGTTCTGGGAAGATGAATGCATTGTGGCTTCGTTTCCCCCAAAAGATGCATCAAACGAGCTGGAGAGTAAAAAATCGTAGTTCTCGGGGAGAGTGCAGGCGGTCGCACGGAGGACTTCTGAATTCATAACTCTGACCTTCCCTTTTGTTTTTACCGCTGTGGGGTGATAATTATCCTCCTGCTCATCTTGGGGGATATCGCTGCCTGTCATCGTGATTGATTAGGGACGAACGCGTCTGACCTGCAATACAGACCTTCAGGGTTCAAATATTCATCCCAGTTCTGAAGAGAGTTGTTGGGTATTGAAAGCATAGAACCCGGTAAATTGCCTACCGTAACCATGCCATCGAATTCGAAGGAAAAGGCGGCCCTTGGATCGGCTCGTAGAGTCACTACGGATGATCTGAGGGATGTGAACACGATCTGAATTATGGATAGAGCAAAGACAAACTTTACGCTGGGCTGGGCCATTTGTAGCTGGCCTTCCGAAGATGTCAAGGAACGAAATTCGTGTTCGACTCGTTTGAGAGAGTTAAAACATGCTGTGACATCTGACATAAAGATCTCTTGTTTCACTGACAACTTATTAGTTCGGTGTGCGGTCATCCTGAGTACACTACCTCTGTAGACGCTGGGAATACGAGAGTAACGGATTTTCAATAATACGATGTTACCAAGGATAGTTACCCACCGGGCAGCACCAACCAATAAATTAGAGGAAAGGCGGAGAGCGAGGGGTTCCTCCGGGGTGGCGATCAGTCGACATAATTGGGAAATGTCGGCGGTCATGACAGAGCGCTTGGGCAATTTTTTAAATGCGGATTTGGATCCGAGCGTAGCGGCGAGCCTACGCATAGAGGCATGAGTACCGCAAGTCAAAATAGTGAAGGGGGAGGTACCAGAGAAGACCAAACCCGCTGTCTCTCTTTGACAGGAGGTCAGTAGAGAAAAACATGGCGACTCGGGAAACTGTGGCAAAAGTCAGCAGAAAAAGTGCAAAGAAACAGAACGCACGGGACGGGTTTATGAGGAATTAGGATCGTCAGCCAAGGAAGGGATCGAGAAGCCACAACGGTTGGGATGCTTAATTGGAAGCAGAAGCTCGATGATACATTCCAAATGCTGTCACGGTCAATCTCACATCATTATCCATCGTTGCCCGCCCGACTCGGATCCAATCAGTCTCGCGAACAACTCGTCACGATTCCCCACCCAATGGAACTTGTCCTCTCTCTCCTCGCCCTCCATCGACCCCTCTGGTGTCCATGTCAGGGAGATGCCTTTCATAAGGCCAGATCTTCTCACTCCACGCAGGCGCTCACGAGGGATCACCAGTTTGGGATGAGTTCTCGTCAGTGTGGTAAAAAACAACGCAGAAGACGTCAACGTAATCAGCCCTGGCGAAGAAGCGTACTGCGCCAAGAACGCTGATCAAGACGAAACAGTGTTGAATGCCAAGTACTTCAATTATTTCGTGCGACGAACAACTCACTGTTCGAGTCCTCAGTTTCTAGACGATATACTGAGCCAGTTTCTCCAATGGCTTGGTTTTGCGGTGTCTGCAAAGCAACTGAGCTAGCGTTGACACAAATGTCGGCGACAGCTACGTACGCGGACAGACAAGATTCGCTTGCTATCTTCTACAAAAGCCTTGCCTTGGACAACCCGTGCACTCCATTTTTTCCAATCTACGGCATCATCTCCGGAGGGCATGCGGGCGTCGTCAGGTGTACTTGTAGAACTTTCTGGCGCAGAGCATGGGCGATACCTAAGCGAAGTGACGTCTACGTCCTGCCCTGCTGCAATACGCTTGGTGATCAATTCCATCGCATAATCAGTATCAGTGGGCGCATCTCTGAACGGCAATGACGCTCTGCCAAGTAGAAGTGAGCCCCGACGCCGCACTGCAATGGATTGCACTTGCCGCATTCTATCTTCTCGCGAAAGAGCTGCGACAACAGGCGTAACATGCCAGAACAGCATACCCCCGATCCAATAAACAAATTTGGCGATCAAATGTGCCGGAAAAGTGAGAGTCCCAATCCCGATGATGATCAGAAGCTCGCCAGGTAGTGAGCGCGCGACAGCCGCGATGAGCCACCAGTGACTCACAAACAAATAACGGCGGGACACGTTTTCTCGACGCCAGGTAAAGATACTGTACACCATCCAGGTTGAGAATGCTTTGGTTTTGTCGAGAAACGTACTTTACTTTTTGATTCTCTCATGAAGATCTGCCAGTTCATTTAGTAACTGCAACAAGCCATGCTTTAAATTTTCTTCTTCGTCTGTTTCGTCCGGGTGAACAGATGTAACTGCAAAGTATCAAAACATCATTCCAGAGTCTTGCTCGTTATCCTTTAACAACCTCGCCTTACCTTTTCCTTCCGTATTGTACAGTTTGAAGAGTTTCCATACATCGATGGGTCCCAGTGTCGTGACGGAAAGGCGCTGTTGAAGTGCCTCACCGAACTTGATTGCTTGCGCAGTCTCTTCGCGTCGCTTCTGTAGTTCTTTCAATGTGGGGTAAGTTGTTAAACGACGTCGAAGAAGACCAAACACCATCCGGAAGATGAGAGCAGGGAGAAGCAAGTCGTGAAACCACAGAAACCAGAATATCTAGAGGTACGTGAGACATGGAGCCAGGTGGCCTCGAGACTCAGAATCCGAGTACTTACTATGCAATGCCTCAGACTACGTCGGTGATCCTTCCATAAAGCCAGCTGGGATAGATCCAATAAGAACGTCCGATATAATGGAAACGTTGCCAGATAAAGTCTTTGGGTGGCTGATGTCAAACGTTTGATGGAGAACGTGGGTGCGACACTTGTCGCAGGTGGTAGGTACGGTAAAAGGTAATTCTATTTATTGGTTTGTGATAAAGAAAGGGGCAAGGCCTACATGGCGACTCACATACGCAATGTGCTCTGAAAGTGAATGGTTGGGTGGAAGACGAGGCGGGGTAGTCGTAATGCGGCTCTGTTCTGTTGCGGAATCGAGACTTCCCACTATTTGGGACTCCGTAGCGATCATACTGGAGGACAGTCTGACTTCTCTGACATGCTGAGAGAGGTTTGTAGCCGCTGTGACGTTTCGAGGTGGAACGCACTGCGGAGAATAAAGACAGGAACCTTTCGACTTCTTCATCATCGTATAGTTGGCGCAATCGGGCTTCAGATAATGCCGGAAGGCCCTGGTCTTGAGGCGCATGGGTATCCAGAGGATCTTCTCCGAGCTCGGTCATCGTTTTGGATGGGTTTCAAGGGCCGTACCGTGGCAGCGTGAGCTTGGATCATGTGACTGACGCGTCTTGTCTGTTTCACCACAAGTTCTTCGTACCAACGACTACGCGCACGCTGGTGAACGCGCCGCAACTATGGGCAACATCGACACGAAAGAAAGTGGAATATGTGCCTGGATGGCCTCAGTGCGAGATTCCATGGCCAATGATCCGTGCCGTCAGATATTCGAAAGTCAAGTCCGGTCCCACGGGTTCACCTTCCTCGATGATTATCTCGAAAGTATTCTCGCTGGTCCGCAGCAAGGGTGAGTTCCCGATTATGAAGGCTCATCGATCGTGTCTGAGCGCCGGGCTCCGTAGACCAATCATTGAACTTGTCAAGACACCAGCTCGCAAGAAGAATGCGTCTCGTCGGACCAGGGCAGCAGCTGCAGCCGCTACGAAGAATACCAACACCGCATCGCTTTCATTAGATGTAGGTTTGCTTTTGTTCGCGCGAATATTTTCTCCTCACGCATCCAGTCATCCAATTCTACTGGGGAGATCCCCATCAACAGCTTTCACAAGACTCTACTTCAAGCTAAGCAAAAAGCTGCTCAGGATGTACTCAACCCACAAGAATCTTTGGTTCAGTCGCCTTCAGTGCCGAATACTCCGCAAGAGAAGACTCTTGGTCGATCCATCTCAGTTCAGCTCCCGAACCTTGCTGGAGTCATCGTGGAGTCACGAGCTCCTCCACAGTACCACGGCGATCCATTAATACCTCGCCAAACTTCTGAGCGTGGCACAGAGCTGTCCGTCATTGCAGAAGGAGACGAGTCACCAGAGCGAGGCACCGCTAGTGTGTTTTCTGTCGATCCCAAGCGAGGGGATTTACCTCGTGCTATACCTCCAATTTCCCATGCAGCTGAGGCATACTCTATCGCCGAAGGGGACCCAAAAGCTCTTGAAACTGACCATCAGTCACGGACGGATCTTTCACCATACACGCGATATTTTGTCGATGATTATCATTCTATTCCTCTCGACTCTCTTCAGGGCATACGCCATTCAGAAGCGGGGAATCAAACAGAGCCACTGCCCCTTCGGATCGACGTAAACTCTCCAGTGAATCGCGAGAAGAACGCATTCACCGCTCCTCTACCCGTTGTTCCTGCATCGAGCTTGACTCAGATACCAGATACCATCTATGTTCCGTTGAATGACTCTTCACCAGGACCCCTGGCTCATAAGAATAACACAACAGGTTTCCCGACACTCCCTGCACCGTCCCCACTGCGCAAATCTTTGCGTATCACACAAGACGCATCGACTAGTTCTGCACTTCCCACCATCGCGCCAGTTCCGGCAC
>JBBPLQ010000855.1:0-13395 GCA_038089855.1 Royoungia palumana
CGATCTCCTCAGTTAAAAATTAATCCTCTACTCGACTCAATCACTCTTGCTTCGCTCTAAATGTCTCCTCAAGTAAGTCTCTACTTGATTGTACCTGTGCATACTTCTCTAGAGAGGAAGTATCCTATGCTCCTGCATAGAGAAAAAGAACTCTCCAGTTCTTTAGGTTATGAGCCCTGCTTAACCAAGCGGCTGGCATATTCTTTATGTGTACCTTATTCCCATCGCCACCTCCCTTGGTTCAGCCATGGAGACTTTCGAAGCCATGTGTTTCATCCAGGTGATGTTTTGTTTGATCGAATCCTTCCGGATCGTTCTTACAACTCACCCAACCTATCAACGAGCATCCATCACGATTTATTGTGATGAGGACGCAATAGTTTCATACTTTGCATATTTGATGGACCCTTATATTCGTCATTTTTCACTCGATTACTGAATTTCAATCACTAATCGACTTTATCATTGCTTCATAGGCTTTGACAACCTACACCTACCATCTACGGTTAGTCAACCTCCGCCGAGAACTCCCTTGGCGAGATCCCCATTCCCATCAACTTCTATCACTCGAGAGCCTACTGCCTCGACAAGCGCTGCACCAGAACCTTCCGTTCTGAGAACTCCCCCGGTTCGAGAAACTATCCAACCGACTCTACCTGCAGCCTTTAACCCCACAAGATCTAGACGAAGGAATCATCAGTCCAACCAATCATCACCAGGACCCTTCCTCACTACCATTGAGTGTGCCCACCTTACCTCAGAATCTGCACCTGTTGAATCTGCAGAACTTCTGAGAGACTCATCTATTCCTTGCGGCACTAGGGAGTGTTATAGATGCACCCTCGACTCGATTCAACCAATTCACAGACCCTGTCCATTCTGTGATAACCACCTGTCCTTAGACAAAATTTGTTTTGGACTTCATCCATCGTCCACACACATCCACCATTGCATCATACGATCAGAAGCAGGATTCCACCATAATTGGAATAACTTCATCGACATACCTACAAATTGGAGTACCCTTGGCCGACCTATCCACCATCGAGACCAAGAGAACCTATTGGCGTATATCCGTCTAAACCAACTCCAACCCAACCAACAAATCAACAATGAATCCCCACCTGCTCCACCCTACGATGAACGCTTACCCTATGATTCCCAAATTCTATCAGAGGCTAGAAGAAATTCAAACCTCTCAAATCACTGTAACGAATCATCTAGAGATCATGACAGATCTAATTCCTCTAACGCATCCCCACGACCGATTCGAACGCGCCCACATATGGGAAGGAGAAACCGAAATCATGCCAATAGAAACAATGCCAGAACAATGAGCCATCTCGTTGAAGCTCCTTATGGACTCACAGAGTCTCCGGCATCGCACGTACCTCGAGAAAGCAGTTCACCTCACGCGGCTGGATCCAATTCGACCAGCCATCTTCCGGACCTTGAAGCCGATGCCTCCTCCTAGGGAGAGACACTCATATCGACTACATGGCAAGAAAATTTATTTTTACAGAGCCGGTAATGTCCCACCATACCCAATCGGATACATACCCGCTAGTCGTATCTCGATTCCTGTTCGTCTTATGACAGCAGAGACCAACACTCCTATGGGATCATCACTAGTCACCGGGTTCATGTTCCCGAACGAACCCCTTAGCTCTGTATACGAAGGAATGGGCTGGGCCTTCCCTTCGCCGTCTTACGACGAGACCACTCAAGCATACTGCCATGACACCGGTTTCGAAGTCCTCCGGAGAGACCATTTCCCTCCTCTTGATGAAGAAGACGACGTAAACACCCTGCTTCTCGACTTGGTTTGCAACAATAATGTCCTTTTTGGGACATACCCTTCCTATTACGCGACACTCGGATATGAACCTCCTGCACCATTTCAACAATGGTACCATTCCTGGATCAATAGCCTTCTCAGATGAGAATGGAAGGATGATCCCCTGAACTTGAAACACATCGAAGTTCAGAGATATATGAAGGAAGGAAAGACGTATGTGGAAGCATGTCGCCTAACCTATCCTCCTCCTAAATGGAGAGCTGCGGAGGTATCAGAGGAAAAGACAAAGTCTATTTTGTCTAAAAAGCGTAGGATGTAACAAAAAAGATCTTGTATATTAATATTGGGAATGGAGGCATTGATCGAAAAAGGGGGTTCCTTTGTCTAAGTTCCTCATTACTCACAAATTGATTACAGCCATGACTCAACAACCATCCCAGCAAACTCTCCAGTTCCCCAAGGCTGACTCTTACAAGATTGAGTCTTATCAAATGAAGGACTTTGTTCTACTCTCCAGCAAAGAGAACTATGCTGAATGGTCCATGAGGATCGAACACCTTCTCCTCACAGTTAACCAAGCGGATTAGTTGAAACCGGCACATTACTCCCTTATCACCACCACTCACGCCAACATTCAGGATTGGAAGGACGCGGATAACAAAGTCCTTGCCATCCTATGTTCAACCTCGCACTATTCCTTAGCAAAGGAAGCTCCCAAAGAATGGGAAGAAGATGAGATCCAAGCCACTACTACCGTTGTCGCTCACAAACTCCTTGAGTCAAAAACCTTTAGATACTGGCACCACCTCCAAGAAAGATATGGTGCTAGAGGACTCGCAGGAAGGTACCTCAGTTTCTCTAAACTGATGAACCATCGGATCAGGGAACATAAAGCGGAGGAAGACCTCCAGAAAATACAGTCCATGTTCCAAGAAATGGACGCCTGTGGGGGAAACCTCAACAGAGAAATGAAGGCGCTTTTGCTCCTTCACGCCATCCCTGACTCCATGAGCAACATACGCTCAACACTCATCCAAACCACCTCCAATGACATCGATGTCTACAATATCGAATCTACAATCCTCGGAGAGATTGATCTAAGGAATACCCGCTCTTGAAATCACTCCCGACCACTCCATCACCGCATATCCACCATCGCCTCCACCTCCTCTCAACCCTCAATTAATAGGACTGCCGTAATACGGAACGGTCCTCCCAGGCAAAATACCTGGAGACCCCAACAACAATCACCACCACAACCTCAAAGTAGTGGTCCATCCCACAGTTCCAACCGCAGAGGATGAGGAAAACCATATAGGGGACGAGGAGGGAATAACGCCAGCGAATACTACGAACAAAGGAAACAAAAGAAAACGGCAAACACCGTAGCAAATACCGCAATAGGATCTTTACCCCTATCTGCGAGAATCGAAGAAGTCGGACTGCAACCCGACGACTTCGAAGAACCTTCATATATGGAGATGGACACAGGACAAGATTTTGACTCTACTGTTGCAGAACCAGGACCAGGATGGGGAGACAGCGACATGCAGTCATTCACATTCCCCACCATCTCACCTCAGTACTTTCGAGGGTGCAGCCTCTGAAACACTAGTATCAGGGACTGTAGAATCCAACACTGGTTGCAACAAGAAGAAGAAAAAGGAGAAAGGTAAAACATTTGTACTTGGAGGATTACCTATGGGACAGACGCTACCTGGCACTTCTGCCAGAGAACTATTAGAAGGTTTACCACCTTCACCACGGATGAGATACTCTGCAAGTAAAGCGTTAGCAACGGATCCAGATGATCCTATCCCCATATATACCGCATCTGGAGCAATCTTCTCCGGACTACCTCATGTAGATGAACAAGAGATCCCTTTATCCTCTAACTACAATAAACGAATTTTTGGCTGTTATACCGTCGGAAACACTGAGGGAAAACCACATCATTGGATGATGGATAGCAGTTGCACAGACCACATTTCCCCATATATGTCCAACTTCATTCATCTCGGACAGGAACAACGATCTGCCACCGTTGCTTCCGGATCAACAATATCTATGTATGGTCCAGGGAAAGTGATATTATCACCAAAAAACCTACCAAAGACAATCTTAGAAGACGTCTGGTACGCCCCTCATGTTTCCTACCGACTCTTATCTATCCCCTCTCTTACCATGAAGGGATATAAATGCTCTATTATGAAAGGACGAACACAAGTCTGGAACACTGATGGATCTTTGGTAATACAGGCATCAGCCTTATTTCCACAAGAAAACAACCTACATTGGTTTCAGTCACCTACAATTAAACCATCAGTTGTGACATCAGTTCAAATATTACCTGATTCCATCACCCTTTGGCACTTACGCCTTGGACATCCCTCTCAGAACGTCCTTCGACAACTTTGAAAGAATATGTCTGGTGCTCCTCACCTTCCTGATACAAAACTACCACCCTGCAAAGGATGTGCAGAAGGAAAAATGGCTAATCAGCCTTTTCCCCCTTCTGACAAGTGATCAACTCGACCGCTTACCCTTGTACATACTGACCTCATTGGTCCGATGCCCAAGGAGTCTCGATCCAGGAAGAGATATATTCTCACTCTCATCGACGATTTTTCCAGTTACGCCATTTTGTCTTTTCTTCGAGACAAGTCCAAGACCTGTGCACAACTGGTTATGATGTTTTCCTTCTTGGAAACACAATCTGGACTCACTATCACCTCTGTATGTTCAGACCGAGGAGGGGAATTTACGGGACAGAATGTCAAAACGTTTTTCTCATCCAGAGGTATCAAACACGAAACCTCTGTCCCACATACTCCACAATAAAATGGTCATGCAGAGAGGTTCAATCGAACTTTACTCGAGAAAGCGAATGCGATGCGCCATCATGCATGTCTACCTGACATCTTTTGGCAAGACGCCATAGAGACCTCCCTTCACATATATAACCGACAACCTATGCGTCGTCTCAACTGGAAAACTCCCGTCGAATGCTTTGAGCAAAAGAAACCAGATATTTCCTACTTCCGAATCTTTGGTTGTACAGCTCATGTCTTTATTCCGTCAGAGATGCGTAAAGACAAGCTTGTACCAAAAGCCGAGGAAATGACGTTCATTGGTTATGAACCTCATACCAAAGGATATCACTTCTGGTCCCAAACCAGACATTGGATGTTCATAGCCTCACATGCCATCTTCGATGAGTCACGGTTCTTATCATGTTCCAGAAAGAGTAAAGACAGACAAGACCTGTTGATACCAACTGCAAACGACCTTCCTATACAAACAGGGGACGAAATACTGGTACTATTACCCCCTAACCGATATATAAACATCGATCCACGAAATTTCGACAATAGATCAACCCCCGACAATCATACGTCTACATCATCGAGATCATCATGGCAAACTGCTCCCAAATCCCACGAATCTACTCCTTCTTCGCCTAAATCGGAAACTTCCTTACCATCTCTCAGATCAGAACTATTCGATTTATCTCATCCAAGCAGAAGTAAAGGGAAGAGACGTGCAGATTCACCTTACTCATCGCCCCTACACTTCCCATCATCATCTCCTGAACCAGACAATCAACATTCACCTACCGTTCGATCTCCATCACCTGGACCTTCCAATCGGAAGAGACCTATACAACCAGGACAATTCAAAGACGAACAAAATGAATGGAGAGATATAGATGATATGCTACAACATAAACGCTATCATCTCCCTGATTATGAATATCAGGAGACACAACCTCTTAGACCTGCAGACTGGCAATCACCAATACAATAGAGAGAACCTCTAGCCAAATTCAGGGCACTGCCTCACCAGCACCATCCTACCTTCAGACAGCAAGCTAATATCAGAGCACCTGTTGAAGAGAGACGATCCACTAGGATCAGAATTCCACGAGTAATGCCAGATAACGCATATGGTCAGAGACCACCTCTTGAAATTGAGAGAGATATCCAAAGAGGTCAGGAAGTGATTCAGGAAGAGCCTATGCAACAAGACGTTGCAGAAGCCCAAACCGATGAACCAATGGGAGAGATGTACTCAAACCAATGGTTGAGACATCATTTTGCACAAGCTATCACGATCACAACACCAAAACATTACCGTGATATCCTCAAGCTATCTGATTCAGATCATAAAGCATGGAGAGACGCTATGAATGATGAATATAAATCTCTCTTAGACCAAAATGTCTGGAAACTAGTTGATCTACCCAAAGGTCGCAAACCTGTCCAAGGAAGATGGGTATTTGCAGTCAAAAGCGATGGCAGAAAGAAAGCCCGCTTTGTCGCAAAAGGCTTTACACAAGTCTTTGGTATCGACTATGAAGAAACTTTTTCACCAGTAACCAGGTTTGAAACCGTTCGTCTACTCCTTGCTACAGCAGCATTGGAAGATTGGGAACTAGAAGCCCTTGACGTAAAAACTGCCTATTTATTTGGTGAATTAGACGAAGAAATCTATATGGTTCAACCTGAGGGTTACATCAAAAAAGGTCAAGAGACGAAAGTCTGTCGATTGATCAAGTCCATCTATGGACTTAAACAATCCGCGTTGCAATGGAACAAACAATTGCACGCTTCCCTGGTAAAGTTTGGTTTCACTCGAACACATGCTGATCCAGGAGTATACTATAAATTCATCGGCAAAGATATCATCGTACTCGTCTTTTACGTTGATGACGCTCTTTTCATGGGTAGCAATCGACCTCTAGTCCTCAAACACAAACAAGAGTTCATGAAACGTTGGAAATCAAGAGACCTTGGACAAGCCCAAGAGTACTTAGGAATGCGAATCACTCAAGATCGAAAGAAAAAGACAATTTGACTCGACCAGTGTACTTACGCTAAAAAAATCGCTGAGAGGTTTGGACAAACCAACTCCAAACCAGTCAATACTCCACTTCCTACTGGATATAATCCGAGATCCAACGATAAACAAGGAGACCCAAACCTCCGAAGTCGTTATCAATCGGTCATAGGTTCCCTCTTATACATCATGTTAGGAACCAGACCTGACCTTGCCTACGCTGTGATCAAAATGTCACAATACTCTGCGAATCCTTCCGAGGAACATTTGCAGAAGGCGATATATATTGTTCGCTATCTTGTGACAACCACTGATCTCTGTATCACCTACAAATCAGATGGGCCTATGAATGGCATAATCACTTATAGTGACACGGATTGGACAGGAGATATTGAAACGTCCAGATCGATAACTAGATATTCGGTATATTTAGCCAATGGTATTGTATCTTGGCTTTCAAAACAACAAAAGAGAGTAAGACTTTCATCCACTGAAGCAGAATATTGTGGCATGACCGAATGCTGCAAACAACTGCAATGGATTCGAAACCTATTCGAGGAACTAACCATTGTTCTTCCCCCTGTCCCACTATGTGTGGATAATCAGGGAGCAATGTTCCTTGCTTTGAATCCTGCTCAAGAAGGCAGAACTAAACACATCCGGATACCAGAACACTATATCTGAGAAGCCGTAGAACTGGGTGAAGCTGAACTATTCTATGTTCTGACTAACCAACAGTTCTCTGATATCTTTACCAAAAACCTTGGAAAGATAGCCTTTGAGCATGGACGAAAAAGTCTCATGTTATCTCCTTATTCATGAATCTCAATATTTCAAATGAGGAAGAGTGTCGAATATCAAGTGGTATTTCTCATTCAGATATTCTTATCCTGATACCACTGATATTATATTATTCATTTTCATATTGATATCTATTCAATATTCTAACATCATACATTAGTCATTTCATATGACTCACTTACCAATCATCATCAGACACATAGTAATCATGTATGACAGATAGTGCGATTCCATTGCATACTCTTCTTCCTTATTAGGTAGAAAGATAGGACTGTGCACGGACCAGTCCAAATACATACATACAATCCTGTATCATATATAAGAGGAGAGCTCCTCCACACTCGCTCTCCTCAGTTAGAAATCTATCCTCTACTCGACTCAATCACTCTTGCTTACTCCTAAAGTCTCCTCAAGTAAGTCTCCACTTGACATACCTGCACATACTTCTCCAAGAGAAGAAGTATCCTATGCATTTGCATAGAGAAAGAGAACCTACCAGTTCTTTAGTCCGTTAATTTCCGGGATCTGTTTGCGATGTTTAGATTATCTGTAGCTAGCCAGACTTTATCGCCAGATTTGTAATCCGGAGGTGTGGATCAGTGTTTCTCAGCTTGGGTTTTCATATGTTCTTGTGCCATAATGATGTTTTGTTTTGTTTTGTTTAATATGTCCTGCATATCTTTTATGAATGCCTCGGCTGTGGGTGCGTGTGTAGCACAAGGTTCTATTCCCATACGTGGAACATAGGAGTGGGTAATTGCGAAGAGAGCATGTTTGGTGCTCGAATTCCTTTTTGAGTTATAACTAAACTGTGCGATGAGAAGCCAGTTAACCCAATCATTTTGATTTTCTGCACAGAAGAGTCGAAGGAATTGTTGTACTTCGTGGTTCATACGTTCCGTTTGACCATCTGTTTGAGGGTGGTGAGCGCTGCTCAGTTTCGGAACTATTCCTAGGTTGTTGCATATGTCTTTCATGAGTTGTGAAGCGAACTGTGGTCCACGGTCAGAGATGATTGTTTTTGGTAGACCGTGGTGCTTCCATATGTTGTGGAGATATAATTTAGCTAAATCGAGAGACGAACATATCTTTGTCGTGGGTATGAATTCAACTTCTTTTGAGAAGCGATCCACGACTGTGAGAATAGAATCATAATTTTGTGACACGGGAAGATCTGTTATGAAGTCTGCTGATATGTCTTCCCATGGTGCGTTTGGGACTTCTAAGGGTTGAAGTTTACCCGCTGGGGGTTGATTTCCCGTTTTGAAGTGTGCGCAGTGTTCACATTTGGAAACATAGGTTTTTGTGAATTTAGCCATTTCTGGCCAGACATAGTGGCGTGAGAGTAATTGAAGGGTTTTCTCATATCCCAAGTGTCCTGCCACCAGTGTGTCATGGTTCATTTCCAGAAGCTCCATCCTGAGAGATTCTGGTACATAGATGCGGTTTTCTTTTTGTAAAATGTTTTTGTTATTTATTTCTTTTAGTTCATAACCGTGTTTGAAGAGCGAGTCTAGACCTGAACATGGGATTTTAATTTGTTCATGTTGCAGTTTGTCAAAGAAGAGGTCTCCCTGATCCTTTAATGATACCTCAATTGGGCGGATCTGTGATTCAGGAATAACCATAACTTCTTTGTTATCGTCTTCAATTCCTACTGTGTGGTCTTCTCTTCGTGATAACACATCTGCTTTTCCCATGGTAGCACCAGCTTTGTAGTGCCATGTCATATTGAATCTAGATAAATATTGTGCCCAGCGCACCTGTCTTCTAGACAAGTCTTGGCGTGTCATAAACCATTTAAGGTTTTCATGGTTGTTCCATATTTCGAAGGGTTGATCCAGCCCTTCTAGGTAATGTCTCCATATTTCCAAAGATCGGATCACCGATAACATTTCTTTGTTGGCGATAGGGTAGTTCCGTTCTTCAGGTGACATACTGTGGGAGTTGTAGGTGACAGGGTGCCATTTGTCTCCCTTTTGGATAGATAACACTGCTCCTATGGCGTAATCTGAAGCATCTGATTCCAATCGGTATTTTCTGTCAGGATCTGGATATGCGAGGATGGGTGCAGTGGTGAAGGCTTCTTTTAATTTATCCATAGCAGTTTGTTCTTTTTCTGTCCAAGTCCATTGGACTTCCTTTTTTGTGAGATCATGTAGCGGTCTAGCTATTTGTGCATAGTCTTTGATAAAGCGGCAGTAGAAATTGGCTAATCTGAGGAATGAGCGAACATGTTTGACCTTCATGGGTATGGGCCATTCTTTGATGGCTTTGGTCTTGGTTTTGTCCATGGAGATTCCATTAACTCCGACGATCATTCCAAGGAAGTCTACCTCTTTGCATGAGAAGGTGCATTTTTCTGGTTTTATGTATGTATAAATCATTTTCTTTTAATCTCTGTAGCACTTCCAGAACAACTTTGTCATGCTTTTCTTGATTATCTGTGGAAGTGAAGATCATGAGATCGTCGATATAGACAACCATGACTCCGTCCATATCAGAAAAGATGTTGTTCATCATTTGTTGGAAGGTGGAAGGGGAGTTGCATAGTCCGAAGTACATAATGAGGGGTTCATATGATCCGTGGAAGCATACAAATGCTGCTTTCCATTCGTCGCCTTCTTTGATGCAGACATTGTTATATCCCCATCTTAAGTCCATTTTGGTAAAGAGTTTTGCATGTTTCAGCTTGTCAACAAGTTGGGAAATGAGTGGGAGAGGGTAATTGTTTTTGACCGTGTGTTCGTTAACGTAATGGTAATCCTGTACCATTCGCTTTCGTCCATCCTTTTTAGGAACGAAGAACACCGGTGAGGTTTGTTCGGATTTAGAAGGACAGATATATCCTTTTGCCATTTGGTCATCGATAAAGTCTGAGACCTCCTTTTGTTCATCTGGGGATAGAGGGATGACACGACCCTTCTTGGGTTTGAAAGTGTCCTTTAGCTCTATAGCGTGATCCCAGGGTTTTCGGAGTGGCATTCTTTCCGATTCCTTCTTTGAGAATATGTCAAGAAACTCGTGGTATTGTTTGGGTACGAGTTCTTTGGGGGGTTTTCTATTTTTGGTGGTTGTTTTTCTTCTTTTTGTTGTTTACGAAATTGGTAGTCATAGATGTCTTCGACTTCTTCACATGTGACTTGTCGTGAGAAGGAAGATGTGTTGCATGGAAGTGGACAACATGTCAGGTTGACTTTTCCCAATTTCCAATCTATCTCCAGATTGTGCTTCTTTAGCCATGTGTATCCGAGGACTAGGTCATGGGTTCCTATATTGGTGATTTCTGCCCTGACGTTTTCAACGTGTCCTAAATAGTCTAGGGAAATTTCCGCATAGCATAGTGTGTGATTTCTCCAGCTGAGTTCGGGCTTCCATCGGCATTAAAGACTTTGACAGGGAATAGCATTTCCTTCTTCGGGATTTTGTTTTTATCCACAAAAGATTTGTTTAGGAAAGTTATGTTTGCTCCGCTGTCTAGGAGAGCCCTTGCTTTGAATGGAAATGGAGAGTTTTTTATAGATATTTTGATAGGAAGCGTAATTTCCTTATTGATCTTGAAGGACCTATATTATAAATTTTTGTGAGTATTTCTCAGGAGAATTAAGCACTGGTTTCTCGTCCCAGTTGCACTCTGTATGAGATGCTCCTGACGTTACATTGTCCGAAATCATAGGAAATGAAGAAGAGGAATACTCGGGAAGTGCATACAGAGTAGTATAGTAATCGTTTAATGGTTCGACATCCAAGGGAGTAAAGAAAGACTGACCTTGTGACACCGACCTTCTCTTTTTGGTAGTGTCACCTAGGCTTTTCCCGAACCAAATTTCTTCTTATAGTGGGCATCTATTTGTTCAATTGATAGCCTGTGGAGTTCTGCATAAGGGTCTACTGCTTCTATTTTTGTTGTAGGAGCAGTAGGAATTTCAGTGGCCATTTCTCTAGCCTTTCCTTTATTGTTCTGGCAGTTACGCCAGTGTTGTCCGTTTACCCATTTGCAAACAGGGCATTGATTCTTTTTGGGAGCACGGCATTCCTTTACACCGTGTCCTTCCTTTCCGCAATTTGCGCATTTAAAGGGCTTCTTGCCTGGTTTGGTCTGTGTGGTGTTTACATACCACCCATTTTCATCTCGGGTGACCATGTCAATGTCCATGGCATTGGGATCCTTCCTTTGTTGGGTGGTTCCCCGAAGGAAGTTTAGACTTTCTTGGGCATTTCCGACCTTTCTAATTTCGTCCAGCCAGCCTGTGACCGAAATGAGGGTGTTCCTTTTGCCAGATTGGAATATCTTTTCAATAATGAACCTTGCTGTATTCTTTTCCAGGAGGCGGATTCCGTGAGATTCGCTGATCTCCGACTGAAGGTATAGGGAGTGCCATTTTGCTGGGAATTGGTCTGTTTTCATGGTCCCTTGATAGAATTTCTCGATTTGGGCAATTGCCCAATCTCCTTGGATTTGTGGACGGAAGAACATCTCGATGCTTTTGCTTACTTCTTCCCAAGTGTAGATGAAAGGTTCATCAATTACTTGTTTTATTTTCATTTGGGTGAAGTAGCCAGCCTTTTCTCCTTTAAGGTGGGACAGCACGGCAAAACTCACATTGGACGTGTGTTTTGAAATTCCGTTTACTTGGAGCCATGCCTGCATTTTGGCCCACCATTCATTAAATTTCAGAATACTCCCATCGTACTCTCTGGGGTCTGTGAAGAGCTTGTACTTTTTTCCTGTGGAGGTTGGTTTTGGTTCGTCTGTTGACATAGAACCTCCTCCTGATTCGATTTGGGCTTGCAACTTTTGTACTTGTTGTTGCAGCTGTGCTACCATTTTCATTTGTTTGGTGAGGAATGTGATTTCGTTATCCTTGGTGTCTATCTGAGTAACTAAGGAGGAAATCACAGTCAGGAGATGCTCATTATCTCCATCCTCGTTATATTGTTGAATATATCCATCGATAATTGCCTTGTATGCCATTTCTATTTAGAGATACAAGTGGGAAGACGAGAGGGTTTCTTGAGGAGTGCTTGGGGTCTCAAACATCTACTTTCTATAGGCCTGTCTGAGTGAACGAAACACCTTCTTTTTCCAAAGCGGCGGTTTCGGTTTATCCTTTCCTGCCTCTCTCTCGATCTCTCTTGGAATTCTCTCAATCTCCAATTGGTCTCCTGGGTTCCTGGAGATGTTTCTCTATCTGACAGGTAAGGTTCCGAATCGGATCTTTCTCTTTTCAATGGGTGGGGGTTCAAGGCTAAGGGAACTACTATAGGTGAACCTTCTTTGATTCTCGACCCAAGTAGCGGTGCTTCCTCTTCTGAAGGTAGGGGTGTCAAGGGGGAGAGTGATAAGGTCACCTCCAACGGTTCTGACTTGAACTGAACGCGTCTGATTGGCTCTGGGGAGTCTAGCTCTGACCTCAGAGGAATCCTCTCTAAGGACCAGGTTGCGAGGACAGCTCGGAGGAGTAATTCTTCATTCAAAGATGGGAAGAGGTGCCACGGGAGATGGTGTTTGTGGATTAGGTAACTGGTGGTAGCTGAGTCTAGGGGTTCCGCACTGGGATACCTGTGGTCTCGTACACTGTCTCTCAACTGCTGTACCTCCTCTGCACTAGCATTAGGTAACAAGGGGAGGATTACTTCAAAGAATGATGAAGGATGAGCGTTAGAAGAGGACGCGAAGTTCACTAAGTCCAAGGTTTTGTAAGTCCCTTGTCTAGTGTTGACTTCCTTCCTTGATGCACTTGTCTCTTGGCTTTTGAGCGAGTGCGCGACTGCTTTCTGGGCGTATCCTTAGCAAAGAAAGTTGTAGTAAAGTTCTTATGAAACAAGCCTAAAAAGGAAGAGACTTGTAAAGCGAATAGAATGTGTAGATATGTGGAATGTTGTCCCAACTGGTTTATAGGCGAAAGACAAGAAGAACTTTACTGGAGTTCTTTGGTGTTGGTTGCATGGTATAT
>JBBPLQ010000856.1:0-13392 GCA_038089855.1 Royoungia palumana
CCGTCCCACTGACTAAGCACCCGAAACGGCAATTTTGAGTTTTACTAGTAACTAAGTACTAGATCTAATGCCAACGGACACCATGGATGTCTTTCAGCGCAAGTAAAGTTCGTTCCGAGTCGTTCATTCAGAAAGTGCGATAAGATGACACAAACCAATGTGACATTCCGAGTGGAAAGATGGGGCCGTTACGGGGTAGCATTCGTTCATCAATTCGCCGACCTAGTAAATTCGACTTTTCTGGCAGACGCTGTTGGTATTACCTGGTGGTCCTACGTATCGACACGTTTCCACCGGGATACTTCGTGGAAGCAACAATTCATTTGATTGTCTGGCATCCAATTTGACGAAAAGAGAAAAGTCTTGCGATGGGATCTGGATGATATACGACATGGCCTCCTCAGTCTACACATCGCTTCTTGTATGGGCACTCGACACCATACGCATCTCGTGTCATTATTATGGACGGCTCTCTCGACTTGCGCTGTGGTCGAGCGTACGCATGGTCATTCATGTGCCGCGCCCCACCGGCTGCACCTGGGTACGGCGGGGTGTGTGACGATCGATAACATGCTCCCTTCAGTCATCCGAGTCCTATGAGAATTGCTGAACAACGAATGTGAGCGAGCTCAAGCTCAGCAGGAGGAACGGGAAGTTTTCACGTACCCTCTAGCTGATGGACAAATTGGATCCCGCTCTTTAACAATGCGTGATGACGTTTAGCCGCCTTTGTCATTCTCACGAACGACATCATCCGGCCAGTTCAGGATGATGTACCTGCACTTGCGCAACCTCTCTTCTAGCATAGTCAATCTTTAGGAACTTGGAACCCGATTCTACCTGCGTGTATGCATTTGGTCAGCGATCTGCGAAAACATGCTTATAACCCCCAATTGATTGTCCCACGAAGCATAAAGATGAGCTGCTTCTTGATTTCATCAATTTTGCGTGTCTTGCGAAGTTTCTTGCTTGATGTCAAACGAAACACGGAGGTAGAGAGCTCAGCGCTCAACCTGCAATGGACTCTACAGTAGATGGATTTCAGACAATCAGAATGAGCGTTCGGAAGACAATAGGTCAAAGAATAATTGGCGCTTCATTCATCAACAAGACGATTGGTGGAGTAATCATGGGGAAGTGCACTTCATCAAGTTTTAGCAAGATTGAACTATGCTCACAAGTTTCATCCCAGAAGCATTGGGTAGATATCCGAGGATGTGATCGAGGGAAAGATGTAACTTATGTGAAGAGGCGAGATCCGTCCGTAGGGATAGGTTCGTAAGGATTTATGCGACAAATGATAATTCGAATCAGTTCACGCATCCACGATTCGGATATTCGTTGGCGGTCTTCCGGCCCAAGTGGGCTACACGAGAGGATAAATTGTAAATCAGGTTTTACAGCTACAGACGGACCCCAACCCTGGAAGGAAGAGCAAGTGGTACGTTGGAATCCAAGAAATTTGCGATGATTAATGGAAGCGACTTCAAAAAGCGTAAGAAATATGACAGATGAGATCACAAATGATAGACATCTGCAGCTAAAGACGCGGGGTGTATGCGTGTGTGGGGAAACGGGACGGGATGTGCTTGTATGCGACGGGGCGCCAATGCAGTGGAAAGAGAGTTCGAGGTACGCCCGGGGAGCATACCTGCCACGGGTAAATCTTTCTATCATCTGGTGCTGATGTTACGGACTCATCGGAGGGAGAGAAAGCCACCACCTTCACGCGGCCATGGCAGATCTGGTAGGTGCGTCTCATGATCGTCTGATGCGCTCGCGAGTGTGGACTCGTCCGGAGAAAGGAAGAGGGACCTGATCCAGCCGGTGTGACCTGTCCATTCTCGTCTGATCTTGTTGTAGTGACAATAGCGGATCGACTTGTCCGACGAATCGGAGAAAATCCTGGTGCACAGAATACAGTCAACGAAACCTTGATGGCCTTTGAGTAGGCCGAGCATGTGTGTCCTAGTATTGACGTCATACACGAAGACGACTTTGTCGCCGCACGCGAGCTGTCGGGAAAGAAACTGGCGAGGATTTTTCTGATCGATCGGCTTCCCACAATGTTTATCCTTGAGTACTCAATGTCAATGCCTATGATACACCACGTTTGACGTTATCTTGGAATTTGGGATCGGCACTCACCACCACCTGGTGACTTGGAGCAAACTCGGGGACTACGCACTGGCAGCTTCACCGTCCTTTGTTCCCTGTGTCCGACCATGTAATGATGGTCCTCGGCCGTATCTGACAAACTTGTCATGTGCTGAGCACACTCGCTCTCGTGTTTCCCTGATAAACGAAAGACATTTCAAATGCTTACGAGTCTGGAGAGAAGAGAAACACGTTAAAGTGAGAGAGCGATGGATAAGGGTGGGCGAACCCCAGAGGGCTTCCGGCCCAAAGCGACGCCGCGACAGGGAGGCAAAGCTGCGAAGGTGAGTAGAAATGAGGCTCTCCTTGGAGCGGAGCGCAACGGACAAGCGAAAAGAATGAGCAAGTTCGTGGGCAATGCCGACGATCGTGCCAAGTCTCTTCGATCATGAGACCACTCGCTGAGGCTTCGAAGTCGTACGATATCTCACGTGTCTATGGTATGAAACAGCAAGAGTTCACTGCCCGGTATCGCCGTTCCATGGGCGTTATGATAATAAAAAGCTTCCAAGTTTCACTCATTCTTTCAGCCTGTCGCCGCCCACGGTGACTCGTTCAAACGCGCAACTTGACATTCGATCCACCGTGGCACCATGTCGAACGCTGGGCGCCTCGGAGAGTCCAGCGACAATCCTCCCCAGTCCCATTTGGAAGCCATCACAGAGCTCGTGTTTCTGCCTGATGGGCGACGGATCGTCGCTGGTTATCCGGACGGACGTGTACAGATCTGGAACGTGGAAACCGGGGAGGAAGAAGGGATGTCGATGAAGCACGACGTCGGCGTAGACGGCCTCCTGGTGACCAAGGACGGCACAAGAATCATTAGCATGGACCTGGCAGGTGGCATCAAGGTGTGGGACGTGGAGTCGCGCGGACTGATCACGACATTCGCTCGTCCTCGGAGATATCGCAATGACTGTGCGCGGCTGTCCATGTCGCCAGACGACCCACTCGTCGCGGCTTGTAGCGCTGGTGAGAATCCGGGCTGTGTCGAAACGTACGCGTTGGAAGGAAGACGCGTCAAATCCTTTAGTCACATTCCGCTCTGTTTCTCGTTATGCTTCTCTCCCGACGGCAGCAAACTGGCGTGTGACGACACAGATCGGGTCATCGAGATATATGACGTTCGAGATGCGGATTCCATCCTCGATCCACTCCTTGAACTTGAAGGCCACGAACATTTCATCAACAGTCTCTTGTGGTCCCACGATGGCGCCAGGATATTCTCTGGTTCTGAGGACAAAACAATTCGTTGCTGGGATGCCACTACAGGAGAACAGATCAGATCAGCCTGGTTAGGTCATACCGAGTCCATACTCTCCCTCTCCCTCTCCCCTGATGGATCCGTTCTCGCGAGCGCATCCGATGATCGAACCGTTCGTTTCTGGGACGCGACGACTGGCCATCCCATCGGCCAACACCTACAACATTCTCATGGCGTCGCGGTGGTTCGTTTCTCTCCCTGTGGCCAGCTTGTGGCATCATCCGTACGTGGGGGAACGATCTATATCTGGCAAGTACCACAGTTGGATCCCTTGGAGAACCGGGTAAATTCCTGCCGGATGCAATTCGGTGTTTGTATTCACACACTCTCAGACCCAATCCTTCTTTGACTTGTCCGACTCTACATATGATTCCGGACACGTCTTATACGAGCCCGAGTCGGGACGAGGCCAAGAGGCAAGCATTTTTTAACCGACTTTTCCTTGGTTGCTCAGCGCTAGTCAAACGTCGCGTGCACAGCCCGTATGTATTGACTCGTCTTCCAATTCAACCACCGTGCTCCCTGCATGGGGCACGACTCGGAAGAATTTAGCGTCGGACCTCGGCCATGGGGTGAGCAAATCCAAGCCGTGACCTACGTCGAGAGCTAACTCGCCCATCTCACCAGCTCATACCCTGGTTGAAACACGTCACAGCACAAGTGGAATCTCTTGCGCAGCCCCAAGGATCCGGTTTCAGGTATGCCGTTGATTGCCTGTCGATACGATGACCCGGCTCCATCTCATGCTACGTAGTGCCAACCCCCTTCCCCCGCTAGATCTGACACCATTCATCGTCAAAAATGACGACGGGTACATTGCCGGCGGAAGCTTTGGCGACATCTATCGATGCTGGTACTTTGATGGTTCACAAAAAGAGGTCTGGGCAAGACAGTGTGCTCACACGATCCGTCGTTGACTCCCCTTCAGGTTGCGATAAAGGCACTCCGTTTTACGTTTGCAAGAGATGGGGATGCAAGTCACCGCTCCTTCAAGGTACCTCATCTCATCGACCGTTCGTAGGTGCGATTCACTTGCCATCCTAGATGCTTCGTCGGGAGCTCGGCATATGGAGACGACTGGAGCATAAGAACATCGTCCCATTCTTGGGCATCGCATATGGATTTGGAATGCACGGCGCGACGTCATTGGTCTCGTTATGGATGCCCAATGAGTCCCTTCATCGTTTCGTGGAAAAGCATGACCACAATCTGGCGATGGCTCACCGACTCCAATTGGTGCGTCGATTGACATTTGCTCTTTCCACGCCTCGTAACCATGCACGAAAGCTCTTGGATGTCACAAGCGGACTTGACTATCGTGCGTCGTTCTCATACGTCGTTGATGGTGCTCTGAGCGACGATGCCTGACAGTGCATTCGATCCCCGTCGTCCATGGTGATCTGAATCCCGTGCGTTCAAAGCTGACTCGCATGTGCCTTCCTAATCTCGCGAGGAACAGAACAACGTGTTGCTCGACGCCGACTGCCAGGCACGGTTGACCGACTTCGGGTTCGCCTCCTTGGTGGGACACATCCCCGAAGCGCTGACCTACCTCGAACGGACCACCGCACAACCAGGCGCCTTGCGCTGGGCTGCCCCCGAACGAGCGCACGTCGAACGCGAGTTCGAACGGACGACCAAGAGCGACGTCTACGCATTTGGCTGCGTCGCCCTCCAGGTCCGTCCGTGTCCCGTGCGATGCCCGTCTTCGTTCGTTCTGACATCGTCTCAGGTGTTGTCGGGAAAACTGCCCTGGTCGGAATGCCGGGGAGACGTCGCCATCGCCCTGCGCCTGGCAAAAGGTGAACGGCCCGGTCGACCCACGTCTCGCCCGATCGACGACGTGCATTGGGACCTCATCCAGCGCTGTTGGTCCACGGTCGAGGCGCGACCCGTGGCAGGGCTGATAGCCTCCCACATCCGAGGGTTCTTGGAAACAAGCCCACCCTCCCGACCGCTTCGTGAGTCGGTGGCATTCTGGCTCGACGATGGCCGTCCTCGTACGGACGGCGCGTCGCGGCCCGAGAATCCACTCAGGATGGGAAGCAATGCGGATGCTGCGCATCCGGTGCACCGTCAAGACCGTCCTATGTTCTCCCTGCAACGTGAGTGCTCGACTTCGTGTGTTCTGTCGTGCCAACGTAGAAAACCCGGGTATAGCGCTTTCACGTCCGCCTTTTTGAACGAGACACCCCTGACCGCTTTATTGATGGGTGGCTTGCATTTCGTTCATCGATGTGCAGATCACTTGGCGATAATTGTGATTTCCGATCAGATTTTCAGTCACATCGAGCAGAAGTCGAGCGTGACTCTAGGTGACCATCGAAAGAAAATGTCCGGTAGGAAACCGAATCTGGTTCCTGTGGACGAGACGATGGTCGTTGGAAGTTGAAACTCTGTACATAATCATCACTGCCGCTGTGAGTCTATGTGGTATATATATCCCCTCCCTTTCGAAGCACCGGGCCCGCCATCAGCCACGACTGATCCGAAGAGAGAGCACGGTGTGTTTGCGGATCGTGAAGCACTTCGAAGCCATGCTACTAGCATGAAGTCTTCCCATGTCGGTATTATCATATTGATTACGGTCAGCGCATATCCAAAAGCAAAAAACCCCTTCACGCACGCAAACGCCCTTGAATTTTTTTGGGTGATTTATATAGTACACTGTATTACGATGCTTCCAAGAACACGGACGGAATATGGACGGGCCATGATACGTGTAGGAACGGGAGGCGTGAAAGTAAGGACTCTAAGCTTAGAGATGAAATGCGAAACCGCCATTCCGGATAACAGGTATCATGAGGAAGAAGTAATGGTACATTCATGCTCGGGGGATAAATTTAAGGATTAAAAGAGACGTAAAAGGGGAGCAATGAAGGTCGGAGGGGAAGGAGAAGGAAATAGAAGAGGCACGAAATCTGACGCCTCGATGTGTTCATTCTGTACGAACAGCCGCCGATGAGCGCCAGTACGTAGAAAGGTCCTTCAATTCAGTCAATGGAATCGCGGGTGACACCGGAAATCCCTTCAAACTGAATTGGGGGGCCTCTTTGGCAGGACAATAAAGCCGTTGGGACGGGTGATCGCACCATCTGAAAAACCACGTGCGCCAGCGTAGGCACACACCCATGGAGACCCACGCACCGAATGCCTGTCCCGAGACAACGAGGCTGTGGCTCTGCCTCGAGATCATCAACTGAGGCCGAGCACTAGCATCATGAAGGCGCCAGCACGTATGAAAGACATAAATAATATGGAGGAGTGAGGGGATGAAACGCTGAAGGTCGAGGGGAGCATAATTAACGCGGGGGGTCGTTCGTCTGTTGAGCCAGAGGAAGTCGATGAGGCAGGCTTGTCTTCGAGGCCGCACGAGGGGGGCTGCGCCCTCAGCGTATTTTGTACTGACCTTTCCGAGTCTTTGGTACGCGTGTCTGAGTCAGCGTCAATTTCGTGTTCGTCACGCCGTCACTCCGAGAGTGAGTGAGCGACTTTGATGGTTGTCAGCTTTGAGACTGATGGGAGTGGAACTCCGTGGCAAACCAATCGAACTCGACCAGGCTTTAAAGCTTTATATGCCACTCTGCCGCACAGCAACAGCGCCGCAACCAGGTGACATGAATGAGACAGCTGCGGGAAGTCCCCACAGGAGTAAAGAAGGTTAACAGTGGCCAGCACTGGAACTTGAAAGGGATGCCCAACGGTAAATTGGAGCATGAAGCTCAGGCTTGAAATGGGAAGTACACCCGGCCCGGGGCCTCGATCAGAAGTGTTTGGAGGGTCCGTGACTCCCTGGTCGGCTGCAAAACCTTCACGGTCTTGATTCAAGGGGATTCTAGGGAAGAATGGGCAAACGTTGGCTGGACACCACCCAGTGAGTGACGATCAGGGCCGATCCAACGCCACACTGCCAGTAAAAGGACGGTGTCTGTTCTGGTGCCAACGTGACGAGAGCTATGTGCAACTTGAAGTTAAGAGTACTAGTGACTGGCTAGATGACTCGCAGTCCTATGGATCATAATCAATGCATCTCGTGTTGGAGGTCACAATCTCGATTAGTATTAGGTACACCCACTACCTGTGGCTACACCGTATGTTGTACCGTAGTTTTTACTGTGAATGGTGACTACTTCAACCCATTCGAGTTTCTTACATCTCGTACTATATATATGCAGTGGGAATATGGATACAGTGACGGTGACGATGTGACGACTAGCGCTAGTGAAATATTCGTAACGTTAAATAATACGTTGCAGATTGCGGAGAGCATGTTCAATGAAGAGTGCCATGGAATTCCTAACGAACCCTCCGAGAAAATTGATGCAAAAAGAATTAGACGAACGACTATCACTGGGGAGGGGAGTACGCGGAGCACAGATTTGGAAGGGAAGTACTAGTGCCTTCGCTCGAGAGCGAATTCGCACGGCAAGGTGCACGTTTCTTGTGGAAATGAACCTCAAAAATGTGCCGGAGGATGCTTTCACGATTGAAAGATTTCCCCTTCCTCTTGCAGGCGACCCATTTGCACACCACCTTGTACTTACGAGACTTGTCCTTGATCCCATGTCTCTCCGAGAGGTGAGTCGGAAGTGATGCGTTCGAGAGGACCTCCCTACATATGCCCTTGTCATCCGTCCACTTGCAAGTACCAATTGGTCCCTTAGGTTGGACAGACGGTTGCTGGAATGGGAAGTTAACAGAATCGGTCGAATTCTGCGTGCCTTGGCCAAACTGGCCAAATGTAGAATGGTGATATTCGTTTTCGCTGGGAAATGATATAGTTTTGGTCCCGGATACGGGGTTCGGGGATGTGAAGGTAAGGCGCTTCTCGACCGAAGCGAGAACTTCTGAAAGATTGGCACCCCACACCTGGGACGGGATATCCGCGGAGGAGAATGCAAAAGGCGCAATGATCTACCGCGGCCCATCAGATCAGTTGTGGATTATGACCCAAACGTCATTACTTCTCACCGTGTTCGTTTCCACTTGACTCAAAGATAAGGATTGGGGGTTACCACAAGCCGCTTGCGGAGTCGGAGCAGGAAACGGAACGATGGAGTATCCAAATACATCATCACCAATTTGGGGAACATCAGTCGTGGGCTTGTATGTTCATCAACGTTAAGTCCGACAGATCAAAATTCAAACACAAACCGGATCCTCCATAAGCGCAGCTGAAGCATACATTGTCCCTGGAACGCCACCTTGTACCGCAATTTCGGAGAAAAAGACGGAGGTATTTGACTCAGGGTTGACTGGTAAATCCGATCCGAGTGAGATGGGAGTATGGTGTTCCCACCCCACAATGTCGAAATCTGCTTGGATGACAGGTGTCGAAGAGATATAAGGATGTGTGCCAGGGATATGAGACGCTGAACCAAGATCGTTTCGAACATCGAGGACGGGACGGATGTCTTGAGAGTGATAACTCTCTTGAAGGCGAGGGAATACGGGAGTGCAGAAAGCCCAAGGGTCCACCAGTGGACGTTGGTCGTGAGTTAGTATGGATGTTGAGAAAGAAGACGGAGGGAGCGAGAAATCAACGTCAGGGTTGGGACGCGGCCTGTGTACGCCATCAACTGAGCAGTCCAAACCTTCATGAGTCATGATACTGACGATGAGGAATGTTTCGGAGATGCCACGATACTCGGTATCGAATCATCAAAACTTGGCCCAAGGTCCTCTCCTGGGGAAGTGCGAATACTGAATGGTGTCAGTATTACAACGAACATCCACCAGCACAAATGGGCGTACCCTTTTTGCACAAGGGGATTGACATTAGCGCAAGTGCCAAGGAATGGAGTTCCTTGCATGATCCTCGGGCTCGTAAACATAGCTGCCGCCAAAGGGTTTGAGATGAGAAGGGAAAAAGGACGAAGTGCTTTATGGGGAGTGCCTCATGGACAACGCCAGCTCCCATGCCGCTTTATTGGGGAATGCCTGCTGGACGACGCCAGCTCCAATGCCGCTCCATGGAGTGCCTCCTGGACGATGCCAACTCCGATGCCAATTGGCATGCGCAACCAGCCGGGCGAACGCGGCAACCTGGCACCTCCATGGCGAGCAGGCCAATATTAAGTCAGCTGGCAAAGTGCACAGAAGGCGGCCCAACTCACCCATTGTTAGCTTTATTTGCATACATTGTTGCCCTCGGAGATGAGCGACGGCTTGAGTTCGGGTAAGAGGTATGATCGATTATCGATCGCGTCGCAAGAGGCGCAAACAGGAAATAAGAGGTGAAAATGCGGAGTATCAGTAAGAGAAAAAGGCCGTTGGTGTTGCGCAGCATGGGAACAAGAGAAAAATAAACTTACTGCTGCGATGGGCGCTGCCTTCAGCTACACCGACGTGATCATGAAAAGATCACTCGGTGATCTCTGTAGCAAAATCAAGTGTGAGCTTATATAGACTTTAATTTCCAGTAGACACAGCTGTCCTTGTGGAAGTCCTAGTGGCAGGAAACAGTGGCAGTTGGTAGGATGCCAGCGCAAGCTGGCGCCTCTCAAACCCTATAGTGCTGTAAAGTAACGTTATTCTGCACGGAAAACAATAAGTCCCAGAATAGGACTCACGTTCAGGGGGAAACCTATTAGCAAGGAGAAACACTGACCTTTGACCTCTTGGAGCTGAGGCTGAGCACGTGTCGTACGGTAGTTTTCCCCTACTGGCTGTCTCATCGGTAGCTTCGAAAATTGACCCTCTACCTACTATTGCCTTCCTCCAGCTGCAAGAATATTAAACAGTTGGAAGTCGCGCCTCGGACAATGCCGGGATAGGACCCCGGAGTCACCGCCAAACGTCTTGTGGCGCTCGCTCCCAGCCACTTCCTCTTGACAAAAGAGTAGACAGTAAGAGCACAGTGAACGTATACACCATATCTGAATCATTGGGTGTGGGCGATGATCGTGGTATCACAAAGTCACGCTGTGATATGAGTCCGGGGTCCAATCCCGGCAGCATCGGAGGCGCGACTTTCACAGTTGCAATTACACAAACCTGGAAACGTAAAACAGTCCGTTTTATACATCAGAAGTTTTCTTCACAGCTTGTTCGATATAGATCAGATAAATAAGGAGGTGCGATTGCTATCGGTAGATCTCAGTACAATCACGATGGTTCAAAGTACGCGTCCCAATCTGCTGAAAGGAGAACCATCCCCAAGCAGCGCCTCTGGCCCGCCTTTGTATGAGTAGAATGGGTGATCAAAATGCTGGAGGCTGGGCATGCCCAAAAACTGGATCCCGATGCATACCATTCAAAGATATCATTGCGCATAAACAGCTTCCTATTGACGTGGATGCACAGTTACCATTCCTTTGTGCCAGTGACATCAGACCTTGAGATTCCTTGCTTCGTTAATCCAAGTCCCGTCACAGAGGATGAAGTATTTCTTCACCGAAGAGACGAGGCTGAGAGTTTTGCGAGAGTTGATGGTAGAATTCTGTAGGCATCAAACGCCGTTACGCGACACAGTTATTTGGAGGGGCGCATACATTACACATCGTGTCAGAGGAATAAGGGGCTGGGACTGAAATCATATGGTGACTATGTCTTTCAATCGCCCGTACAAGCATGGGTAAGGTGAACAAAGAGGACGCCGTCGTAAGGACGGGGCATATATGAGTGATGGAATGTTGTCTAGCATTGGGCGCTGTGCAACCTATGGTAAATGGCGTCCTCTAAACAAGTGACGCAGCGAGAACGCGTATGCAGCAGGAAGGACGACTCACTTCATCATGATAGTGCCAGTCATTGGACTCACGAGAGGTCTGGATGGCGGCACATGTGTTAGTATTCACGACGAATAGCAGAGTTCACATCTGAGGCAACCGTCAAAAGCCATGTCGCGAGTGCTTCTGGATATAATTCAGGGAAAGGCGCGCGTTATATGAGAGAGGGTCGAAGTTATGTATGTACCGCAAATGCGAACAAGTTTATTGGTTTGAGAGGACGAAGAAAGTGTTTACGTGAAAAGGTACCACCGAGATATGTAGAAGTGGCGTTTGGATCATTCCGAATACAGGCCATGATGGTGGACGAGTACTGAGTACTGAATTTCATCAAAGGCAACCAGATCGTGAGGAACAGGCTATCGGAATCAAAGTTCGTTGCATTCTCAGCACCCTCCGAGACCAAAATATTATTATCCAAGAGGTCATGGTATTTGAACTCCGCATCCCTAAGTTTCCGTCGCGACAATTTCAGCCATTCGCAACAGTCTAAGACTGACTCGCGACTCCTATGTACCCCAGGTGGCTGCCGAATGCTACCATCGATCAGAAAGCGCGAGACGCTTTCATCCGTTTTCTTATCTGGCAGCATTCAGTGGTCTTGGCAAGTCGTCCAGGTACGCATGCGATTCACGAATCACGAGCCGTACTATGTATGGCTCGAAAAGTGTCTAATCGCCGCTTAATACGGGAAATTGGCAGTTCCTGTCATGCCAGGATCGTAAGTATGATCATTTGTCATGTATCATATGTCACTCGTGGAGCCGTGGTGTGCACAAAAGGTGCCAGTGAATACTCTCAACCACTGGCATACCGCTCAGGCTGGCACCTACAGGTCCTTCACCACACTGGATGACTCAATGGTACCTGGTTGCTTCACCGTGTCCCAGCGATTTGCTTCAATCTCGGTCAAAGTCCATCCGCTCCTCTGCTGATCTACGTCTTCTGGGTTTGACACCTCCTTATCCTATCAATTGATTTACGAAAATCTCTGGATCACGCATGCTTCGCCGCTACGGATTGTCAATCGCAATCAATATTGGGACCTGAGGATCGATCGATCGGTCTGATCAGCTTCTTGAAATTCCCCCGAGGGTGAAGAATTTCAATCCGGGCCGGTGAAAATTCTCGTGGATTCTGATATGACGTTTCGGAGGCATTGATTTAAGTAAGATTTCAAATTTCGCTAGTCATGTCCATTACATTCAAATAATCGTCGTCCCATTTTTCTTTCAGGGCGCGGTTCCCCCGCGGAAGCATGTCTGGGAAGAAGACAGTGGTTTTAATTTCTGTGGGTCCATATGAAGTGTGAATTTGACTTCTAACTTTGTCAGATGCAAATATTGCTCATCTCGGTCAATTCAATGAGGTCGCAGAGTGGGGATTCTTATTAGATGGACCCAGGGCCGTAGCAACTTTAATGTCTACATGTTTACACGAGTGGAATCTAATCGTGAAGATAGTGACCACTTTGAAAACACGACTCGACGTGGAACCGGAATAGATATACTACCAAGCCATAGCGTATGCAGCACCTAATAGGCAGATGGAAAACAATGATTATCATATTCAAGTTAGGGCTACATGCAGTGTAGCGAGGATGTGGTAGCTTCAATCGTATTGTCCGGTGGTTTGTATGTGATTCGTTCGCGTTCGTTCATCGTCTTCGATGTACAATCAAACGAACGTCAAGGTAACTTTGATGATGAGGAGCACACGGAACGAGACAGGCTGCGAGTTCGAGCAGACACACGACATCACAGCCTGTCCCTCGAGTCACCTGCTACGTAGCTTGAAGCCTATCGAAACAAATCAGGGTTGCTGATCCGCTCAAAATATAGGGTGAGGGGACTCTGAGTTGCGAGAGAACGAAGATATCAAGGGGGAAACAAAGAAAATACTACGCCTCCCGCCTTCTCTTAACATGCCCCCGGCTTTCACTACAAATCGATCACGGTCAGCAAACATCCGAAAGCAAAATAAAACCCTTCACGCACGCAAACGCCCTGCCCTTTCGCTTCCGACTCTCCTTTTTCATCACGTTCCGCGCCACCTTGCGTTTTGCAGCGCCTTCGGGATCCGTCGTCGCCTAAACCTTCCATGAGGGCACATCCACGCCGCCGACGATCGACGCACCTTGGTCACACGTGCCACCCGCCGCGCTTGCTGCACACTCACCGCACCCTGCCGGATCCGATTATATGCGTTCGCAAACACGGTCGTGCCCACTTTGGCTTGCAC